>PVLC010031221.1:0-18752 GCA_004027655.1 Graphiurus murinus
AAAATTAAATGTTAGAATTAAACTTCTGCTAATGTGTATTAGTGTTTTAGTTTTCTATGATATGTAATGAATTAACATACACTTAGTAGCTTAAAACAATGCTAACTGAAAGACAGAAGTCAGTCACAAAAAGGCATATATTATACAATTTCACTTATATGAAATGTCCAGAATGGACAAATTTCTAGAGACAGAAGGTAGCTTAGTGGTTGTGAGGAATGACTGCTAGTGGGCATGGGGTTTCTTTTTGGGAAAATGAAAAAAATTTTAAATTAATTTTAGTAATGGTTTCAAATTTGATGAATATACTAAAAATGATTGAATTGTACATTATAAATGGGAATTACATGGTGTGTGAATTATATCTCGGTAAATTTGTTGAAACACACACATACATTTATCATGTCCCAATTTCCATGGGTTATGATTCCAGAACAGCTTAGGTGGATCCTCTGCTCTGGGTCTCACAGGCTGTGACCAAGGTGTCATCTGGGCTGTGTTCTCATCTGGAGGCTCAAATGGGGGAAAATTTGCTTTTGATCTCACTCAGGTTGTTAGAATAAGTCATCTTCTCGCATCTATAAAACTGAGGACGTTTTCTTGCTATATTGGCTAGAATCAGCAGATTTCAGCTCATAAAGGCCACCTGCCATTCCTGGCACATGCTCTCTCCATGGTCAATTCACAATATGACTGCTTGCTTCTATAAAGACAGCAGGAGGGCAAGAGCAAGAGTCTTGCCTCAAGCCATGCAATGCAACCCATTACCTTTGCTATATTCTGTTGGAAGTAGGTCACAGGAAAATAAGAAGTAAGTCACAGGCCCTACTCATACTGAAAGAGAGAACCTTTGAATACCAGAAGGCAGGGGTCCCCTTGGGGTCTGTCCACCACTGTCCACCATCTGGGTGCAGGCATTCTGTATTGCCATACCACAAGAGTATCTACCAAGAGTTTCCTTACCAACTCCAGAGCAGAGTGCTGGCTTCCCATCTCACCTTTAGCATGCTGCTAATTTGATTTGCCTTATAGCTCAAGCAGATAAGTGTTGGAAAATGCAAGATTTATTAGTTTTTAATTTGTGTATTTTATAAAAGTACTCCTTGGATGTGGAAAAATTCCAAATAGCACACATGAAGAAAGTACAGATTCTCTAATTCCTTTCTTATTCACAAATCTAGACCTACTTCTCAGAAGTAATCTTTGGAAATAGCACAAATTATCAAGACTATCATCATTTCAGGAAAATCAGAGCAACATCTAGACAACAAAAATAGGAATTATCCCAGAGCAAATAATCTACTTAGTTTTCTGATGTACTCAATACGAAAATGAAAGGACAGAAATTCATTAAGGGAGAAAAAGAGGCAAAAATGGTCACTACAGAGACAGCCTCCAGCCTGCCCCATCATGTTATGGCTCAAATTGTAAAAGTTCAATGATAGGTTAAGAAGATATTAAAGCCAAAAAGATAATTTTAAAATAAAAAACAGAATGAAATAAAGAAACATACATAGAAAAAAAAACTCATAGGTTATTTGGGAGTAAAGAGGAAAATTATTACCACAAAAAACATCAAAGTAGATAAAGGCCAAAAGTTAAAGAAGTTATACTGAAAGTCAAATTAAAAGTCAAAATGAAGAACAACAAAAGTTAGACTTAATTTTTTTAAAAGGATGGGTGAAAAGAGGTGACAATTCATAAGAAACATAGATGCCCAATATATATGAAAACATTACAGTCTGACCTCCCTATTATAACTAAATCTGTGAAAAATCACAAGATTTACCTCATATTGGCAAAGGTGTCCAGGATAAATGTGAGGAAAACTGTTACTCTTGTAGACTGTTACTAGGAATATAAATTTCTCTGGCCTGTTTAGATGGTAATATGACAATATCTATAAAAATTTATAAGATATTTGAATTAGTTAACTCTATTTTTAAGAATTTATCTTATATTTATTTGCATGATATGTACATGTATATGTAAATGCACCCTGTATCTTTATATATATGCTAGATATTAGCTAGGTAACTACATAGATGTATAAATCAGCATGTTTGTAATAGTAAAATGTAAAACAATCTACATATCCATCAATTGGGAATGTATTACATAAGTGATTATATCTCCAGTAGATATGACTTATTCCCAGAATTTATCTTTCTCTAATATAAAATGGTCTTCCCTTCATTTTCTTCCTTCAGGGAGTCTTCGTGGGATATTCTATATCTTCATGAATATTTTTTTAGTAGATGTTAAGGTATTCCTACTATATCAATTTTTGCTTACTTGCAGAGGTGGATTGTTTGCATTATTGATTCCATTTAATGACCTTTCTATGTGGAAGTCTTTTGCCTTGTAACTTTGCAGTTCCCATCCAGTTTGAATCTGGGCTTGGCTATGTGGCCTGCTTTGGCCAACAGGAAAGTAGCAAACTACACACATATACACATACACACACACACACACACACACGCATGCATGTACACACGCATGTACATGCACGCACACACCCACACACACTTGAAGAAAGTTTGCCAATTCTGCTTCCTCTTTCAGACCCCATGATTACCAGAATCATGTGCCAATACTAGCCTGCTGGAGGATGAGAAATGTGGAGTGAAGCTCAGACATCCCAGTGGTAGCCACCATAGAACAGCACACTGCCAGCTAATTATTAAGCCAGTGAGTAAGCACAGCTGAGACCAAAGCACTGCTCAGTCAACCAGGGAAGATCAGCAGATCCATCCTGCTAGATAGACACATGGATTCATGAGAAATTATAGGCAGTTATTGTTTTAAGGTACCACATTTTAGAGTTGTTACACAGCAATTACTGATATACCTTCCAATTTACCTTTTTTCAAAAATATGTATATATTCTCAAGCTACTTGTTTTAAATTCATTGACATTATCTGCCGGGAGCCAGCCCTTGAGGCAGTGGGGCCGGGGGTCCCTCGTTAGGTGTGTAATGAGACGAGGTTCCAAGAATACACTCACACCAAATACAGGCAGTGAAGAAGTGCATCTGTTTAATTCATGTCAGTCACTGTTTCTTATACTATCTTTTACAATGAGGCATACAGAACAGGAATTTTTACAGACTTGTTTTTCCTAAAAATTAAGTAGGTACATCTTTAACTAGAAAAGCCATTTCCCATGGTATTTGATGGGATTAAGAAAACAGCAAAGGTTACAGAATACAATACGTATATAAAAATTATTTTAGTATGAAAGCAGTGTTAAAGGTTAACGACGAAGAAGAGTGTCTATTCATTAGTTTAAATCTTCATTATTTGCCTAGCTCCTGTAAGCAGTGCTTTTTATCTTTTTCTCAGGCAGCTAGGGAGTTAATGTGTGGTGGAGACAAAGGGGAAGTGTTTCAGAGAGAGGGGTAAACTATCTGTCCTAAAGCTTTCTTTACTCATAGATAAAATAGTAGACCTAAGTTTCTTTGGCTTAACTATATTGTTTTTAACCTGTGCTGATAGTAACTAAGCTTGCAAAGTCCATTTCCTGATGTTTGTAAAAGGGTAATGAATATCTTTGAGGCACTGCTTTTTCAGCTAATATTGAGGAATCATTATCCGTCCAGCCATCTTGTGTTTCTGAAAAATTTTCCTTTACAATTAATGTGAAAACAAAATCCAAAGCACCCCAAATTTCCAGAATAACATAATGCAAAGTAGGATATGCCACGAATTCCTTCTTATGGAATCGTCTGCCTTGCAGGACCCCAGCAGACCGAGCCTTGCTCAAGATCCAGCTATTAAGGTGTGTGGCAATTATCTATCTTTAAAAAAATTTTAAAGTATAAGCTACCATTAAGTTCAGGGTACTCCACTGCTATTATGATGTTTAGTTATTATATTCCCTATAAATCTAGTTTTTTTAAGAATTTAGGGTATTTTAGCATTCTTTATCTTCATATTTTGCAACAGAGAAGCAAATAAATTTGTATATATGTATATTCCTTTGAAGAAGAAAAAGTCCATTTGGTGTTTTTAAATCAAGCTACATTATTTGCAACAGTATGGCAATCAAGAGAATGATGATTATGAACCAAATAAAGAATAAAAAACCTTTGGAGATGATTTACTAAAGTTATGACATATAGGTTGTCCCCCCCCTCCCATCCTATTCCAGCTTCATTACTGGCTCAGGAATTCAGATAACACACAAGTGGCTTTGAGTATAGAAAGAAATGTATGCACCATCAATTACTCATGGTAATTTTTTTTTAAGCACAAGGGTTGGAACCCAGAGATATTCTACCTCTGAGCTACACGTGCAGCCTTATTTAATTTTTTATTTGGAAACAGGGTCTCAGTAAGTTGCTGAGAGCCTCACTAAGTTATGGAGGCTGGCCACAAACTTACGATCCTTCTATCTCAGCCTCCCTAGTACTGGGATAAAAAGCACATGCCACTATGCTTGGCCTAAAAGATTTTAAAAAAAAAAAAAAAAAAAGAGAGAAAAGGCAGGAGTTTTTCAGATGTAGATGCATCTGCCTTTATTTTTATCTTGAAAAAACTTCAGGTGTTTTTAGAATGCTGTATGATACAAATTAAGTTAACCCATTGTTCATACATTTACATTTTTTAAAGCCTGTAGAATATATATACTGAGAGGAGGAAATGCAAATATTAATAATTTAAACCCCTAACTTTTAAATCCACCAGCTTTTCTTTCTGCTTACAGTTTTTTCTAAAAAGTACCTTTTCATTGTTTTTTGTTTGTTTGTTTTTAATAGTCTTCAAGTTTCCAAAACAAAGGAGGATTGCCACAGCTCCTTAATAGCTGGATCTTGAGCAATGCTTGGTCCGCTGGAGTCCTGCAAGGCAGACGATTCCAAAAGAAGGAATGCGTGGCATATCCCACTTTGCATTATGTTATATTCTGGAAATTTGGGGTGCTTTAGGTTTTGCTTTCACATTAATTATAAAGGAAAATTTCTTAGAAACATAAGATGGCCAGATGGATTATGATTCCTCAATATTAACTGAAAAAGCAGTGCCTCAAGACAACCCATAAGAAATTCATTAACCACATACAAACATTAGTCAGGATACAGGCTTTACAAACTTAATTACTAAACAACCTTGTGGTCCCTCTCAGCACACAGGTTAGAAACAAAATAAATAAGCCAAAGAGATTTAGGTCTACTATTTTATCTATGAGTAAAAAAGGCTTTAAGACAGATAGTTTGTCTACCTCCCCCCCATCTCCCTGACACATTAACTAACTCTCTAGCTGCCTGAGAAAAAGATAAGGACATTGCTTAAAGTAGTTAAACAAATAGTAAAGATTTAAACTAATGAATAGAAACTCTTCGTCATTAACCTTTAACCCTGTTTTGTACTAAAAGAATCTTTATTACGTATCGTATTTTGTAACCTTCACTGTTTTCTTATTCCCATCAAATATCATAAAAAATAGCTTTTCTAGTTAAAGATGTACCTACTCGACCTTTGGAAAAACAAGTCTGTAAAAATTCCTGTTCTATATGCCTCATTGCAAAAAAATAGTAACTGACAAACAATAAGACAGATGCACCTCTTCACTGCATTGGGTGTGAGAGTATTCTTGTGACCTCATCTCATTCCCCACCTGTTGACGGACCCCCGACTCCTGCTTGGGCTGGACCTGGCAGAGGATAGATTAGGAGCTTCATCTATGCTTTCTCAAAGGATGGAAGGCTTCTTCCAATATCCTTGCAAACAAGCTGTCAAGTCAGTTACTCTCCTTTTTTGGTAATGCAAAACAAATTGTACCATTAGTCATTTAACTCATCTCCTTTTGTGAAAACCACCAAGCCATTTGGTTAAAAACTAAATAATAAATCACATTTACCTAATGGATGGAACTTGATAGTTCCTCCATATGTTCTTACTAAAATTGACATGGCAGAAGTTGCCAAGAAGTGCCAAACAGTAACTTTAAAGAAAGAAGAACAGTTCTTAAGCCTTCATTAATCTTTGTTTCAAAGTTTGGTTCTGTTTCTACCAGGAAATTAATTGCTATTGTCACTTACACCTTTGCCTAAAATTAAACAACTTCAAGAGAGCTCTTTTAAGAATGACTATTCCCAAATCCAGTCTATGGAAAAGGCAATGTTCCCAAGTAACTTTTTATGATATCTAGGATACTAATGAATATGACCTTTCTATATCTAACAAAGCTACAAAATGATGCCCACATCTGCCATCGTCTATTTTCTAAGAGCTGATTTTGGCATTAAGAAGTTGGAATAGAAATTGGAAACCTCCAGAGCAAATGGTCCAAGTTTAAATGACTTTCTCTAAATCCAATGTGAATCTCCTATGGCTATTACCCATATTCAATACCTACACTCATTCCTCCTAGCAATTATGTTGTATACCAAAGAAACTTTCTCTAAGAAGCTGAAAATTCTACTAATTTTACTTAATCTCCTTTTATTTTTGGTAGGTTTTCCCCAACCCCAAATTTTTTTGAAAGATGTGGTAAGGGCAGCCAAAAATCACATTACTGAATGGCAGAATGCCACTATTAAACATAGATATTTTTGTCTCATTAGTCTCCTTTAATTTTTTAAATAGTTTTTCTTACCTGTCCTGGCAGGACATGGCAAGAGCATGTTGTCTCTTTTATAATAAAATTGCATTCATGTTGTGGTTCTTTGAACTGTTGAAAAATATCCCTTCCCATATCCATTAAAGAGAGGGATGATTCAAAGAGAGGGAAATGTAAACTAATTTAGCACTAACCATGAGCCAAGCACTTTATATATCTTAGCTTATTAGTCTCATGACTACTTTATAACTTAGATATTATCACCCTGGTTTTATAGTAATGGGGAAAAGGCTCTAAAAATAATTAAATAACTTGTCCAAGGACACATACAGAATAAGAATTTGGTCCTTCATGGGTCTGACTCCAAAGCCAGTAATTTATCCACTTCTTACCCAAATTTTAATAAAACCCATTTGAATGATATTTACAAATCACCAAGAGTTATCTAATTTAACTTCTGGACCTGGGTTTATTCCCTCATATTTCTTATTTAATCCAAAACTTGTATTTGACCCTTTTTTCATTGCTCCAAATGTAAGTAATATAATTAAAATATGCCCCCCTATTACCAGAACCAAAGCTTCTATGGCCACAGGTAGAAAAGAGGAGTTCTCTGCACACCTTCAGGGGAAGCATCATGCTTTAAATTCCTGGCTCTGTCATCAAGCAGGCCTATGTTCAAATCCTCAGGGGGCTATTTGAAGGACTAATAACAGTCATGTATGTAGCACCTGATAAGAGTGCAATAAGCAGTGACTTAATTGTACAAATGTTAACCAAGCAGCAAACAAAGATGATCTGATTCCTGTCCCCATTAGCTGGCCAGGCCCTGGAAGGAGAGGAAGGGGATGAAATGTGAAGTCAGGGATGAAGGAAAAGGGTAAGGTCCTTCAGGCCATGAGGCAAAACAAAGCTAACAGCACACAGAGACCAAACATTCCACTTTACAAAGTCAAGAGCTGTGGCTTTTCATCATATCTGGAGCTTGATACAGCTTTCTTCTCTGGTTAGAGAACCTTCCAGCTCCCCCTTGAGAGAGAAACAGTCAAGTGTGGCAAATAACAAGAGGCTCCTGATGACAACTATGCTCATACGTCAAGTCTGTCGACAGAGCAAGCTGACAAGTTCATACCCTCCATCCAGGATTGAGAATCCTCAAATATGTTTTTCCATCTCTAAGTATGGACAGATGTATTTGGAAGAAACGATTTTATTGCAAATTAGATTTTCCATGTGTTGCTGAGCAGCCCCTGCAGTTTTGACAGGTGCGAGAGAGGCGGTGGAGATAGGTTTGCAAATGTAGCCACGATGCCTCCCCCAACTGTGAGAGGTGGGTGATCAGCAGGATGTGCCGATGCAGTTCCTGTTGGCATTTGTTCCATCAGGACATAAGTGACAAGTGCTGCTGGGAGGAAGCCTTGCTCATGAAGTGCACTCCACCTCCATCTTTCATCCCTTATGGGGAATTCCTTTAGGGAGCTTACTGTGTGTTCAGTCCTGTCCTAAGTGCTGTGTGTATAATCAATCACTTTATCTTTGCATCAGCATATGAGGTAGCGGCTACAAGATCCTCATTTCACAAATAAGGAAACTGAGTCACAGAGCAGTTAAGTAACTTGTCCATGGTCATGTTTGTATGTAAGTGACTGAGCCATGTTTTTAACCTAAGCAGAGAGATGCTGGAATCCACAGAACATGCAGAGCCTGTATTTGAAAGGCAGGAGATGCTAGGATCCAATCCCAGGCATGCCACTTCTTCATAACAAGAGCAGCGTTCATTGAGTGCAAACTGTTTCCCAGTCCTGTGCTAAGCACCTTCAATATATTTCTCATTTAATGAAACACCCAGGGGAAGATAATACCACTGTTATCCTTACAAATGGGGAAAACAAGGTTTAAAGGGGGCAAGGAACTTGCTCAGGTTTACAAAACTAATTCATTAGTACCAAAATTTTAAAACTCTGACCCCAGAGTCTATGCTCTTAACTATTAGAGCATTCTGCCTCTACCCCTTGCTAGTTGTCTTGAGTATTTGAACTAAGCCTCAGTTTCCTCATCTGTGAAATGAGGATGATATCAATAATTAGCTCCAAATATCCATGAATGGGTGAAACAAAAAGTAGACGAAGATGTTCTAGGATGGTCTATACAATCTAAGTTACTATCATTTTTTTCCTTTAGATTTGCTCCTTAGTTCTTTCAAATACTTATTTATAATCAAATACAAGTTTCTCAAGGGGAGAAACAATGATTTTTCTGCTTTATAATTTTATCTCCCACAGAAAGTAGCCCTTTCTAGGCATATAATTGGTGCTTCTTAAATAAGCGTAGATATGAGGGACAGTAATGCCGAAGGTTCTGTCTCAGGAGGAAGATTTATTAAGCCTTTCTGCAAAGGTTAATTCAGGTTTTTATTCAATAGTTGTCTTATTTATAATAGTCATGAAATATGTGCACGTTTTTAGTTTAAAACAATACATAGACAAATGTAAATCAGCCTCAAATCAGTATCAGAAAAGAAAGCAACTGCCATTTCACTAATCCCTTAATTCGAGGTGTCCTCCTTCCACTGCTATCCAAAGGATTGTGTGAGTAGAACAAGAAGCATCCACTTCATGGGAAATATGTGATTTATGTATCAAGGTTCATGAAAATGATTCCCCTTTTCTTCAACTTTCTAACCTATTCTCTACAAAGACAAACACTAAGTTGTGTGCATTCTCCCTATTACCAATTTGGTAACATGTGACCACTATATTATCAATAGATACTTCCTACAAGAAATGCTATTAGTTGATATTCTTCTCTAAGCAAATTTATGGAATTATTCACAAAGCTGAAAGTTTGGGCATATATGAGTTACTGTCAAGACATTTAAGGGGTGGAGGGGAGAAAAGAGAAGGTAAATTATTTGCCTCTAACTCTTCCACCAAATGGTTTTGTAAAGATAAATTGAATCCAAGTCACTGAAGTATAACTGTCCTTTCCTTCAAAAAATAGTTCTTACATGTCAGGGTCTTTGCGTTCGCTTCCTTCTGTTTTGGGTGCTTGTCTTCATATTGTCCTATAGCTGCTTCTTTTCCATCTCTCAGGTCCCTTTCTCAGAGAGGTCTTCATCCCTCCCTAGAATAGCTCCCCGACTCAGTCCAATCCAGTAACCCTCTTTAAGCGTCTCTACCACATTTCTATAATACTGAGGTTGTTTCTATGTTGCTTGTCTACCTCCCTAGACTTGAGTATAAGCCCCTTGAGGGCAGGGAGTTCTACTTGGCTCACTGCTGTATCCTCAGCTCCTTGGCATAGAGTAGGTGCTTATTAAATATTTGTGGGTTCAGCTATAGGAGAACAATCCAATACCTCCAAACTAGAAAGGCTGTATTGAAGGCACATACAAGGAAGTGGTGCTCCTGTGCTCTTGGTGGTGCCCAGAAGCCTCACACTGATTGAGCACCACAACTTTGCCTGCAACAGTCTGAGGTCGAGTTCTAATCCACATATTCAGCATATTGTTTCAAAACAACCCTGCCAGGGTTCAAGTTCCTGTTCTGGCTCTTACCATATGAGTGACTATGTTGGGTCTTTCCTTCCAAGCTAGTTAACTAAGTATGCTGTGCCCACATTTCTTTATATTCACAATATCTGTGCTGTAGAGGACTGAAATAATGCATGTACCAGGCATGGATCAGTGCCTAGCACAATGTAAGCATGCAATAAATTATAGCTCTGAATTTATTATTGGTGAAACATAATTTATACTTGTGCCACTAGTCCTTCTTCCATGATAGACCTCAATAATTAATTATGGCATTCTTTCTTAAAAAAAAAAAAAAAAACTGACCTCACAACCTTCTCAAGATTGTCCTTGCCTAGATAGTCATTACCAATCAATCACTTGGAGTTGGCATGCAAAGGAAAATCTATTCCTCTTTCCTGACTCAGAGGCTCTTAACAGGCTGTCAAGCAGGATTATTAACACTGAACCTGATGTCCAAAAGTAAATTGGTAGTTAATTTTGCCTTTGGACAAATGGCAAATTCAGCAATATGCATCCATGGACAAATCCACTGGCATAGAAAAAGTAATGAGAGAACCAGGTTCTTGATAAATGAGGTTGGAGGAGAGGTCCTGTTTCCTCCACTGGCTTTGGCTGCCAAGAGGTTACAAAAAGAAGAACTCTTGGAAGCAGGGTGTGGGTAGTACTGTGATTTACTTTCTGATATATTCCTTTGGATGGAGCAGTTCTCATGCAAATTGGTAGTTCACCAGGAAAAATCACCTCTGGAGACTGGCTTCCTGTGAATTCTTATTAAACATTTCAAACACCCTCTAGCAATTTCTGGATTTTAATCTATATCAAAAGAGGTCTGTAATTTTTAACAACTTATTTTTGAATGATAGAAAATCTAGCAGATGATTACTTTCTTTTTCTTCTGGTTCCGTTTTAGAATTGACAATGGGATTCATTAAGGAGCTTTTCCAAGCACCGAGGAGCGTGCCAGCTTGGTAGGCTAGCAATGACACATTTCGACAAAAATGAGAAGCTAGAAAAGATGAAACATAGAAACAAAAATAGAAACTGACACGTGTTTAATTTCCTTCCAGAAGTTTGGTTGCACCAAAAATAGCTAGCCTTCCAATATCCACAGGTTACCTTCCTTATTCTCACCTTTGATAGTTTTTCTTCATTCCCTGAAGAACCCAAAGCCTCCAATGTTTTCCATAAGTTTTATCATCAAAATCTTCCCACAGGAAATTCATTGGGGAAAAACTAATTCATATCAGAGTGGATGGGTGTTGCTGACCTGATCTTTCCTCTTATAGGCAATATACAGTCTGTGTGTGGGGGGGTGGGGGGTACTGTGCTGCAGAACTGGGTATTGAATTCAGAGATGTTCTAACTCTGAGGTACACCTCCAAACATTTTTATTATTTTTTGTCTTGAAATATGGTCTTGCTAGGTTGCTGAGAGCCTTGCTACATTGCTGAGGCTGTTCTTGAACCTGTGATCCTCCTGTCTCTGCTTCCCAAACACTGGGATTACAGGTGTGCACTACCACATCTGGCCACACATAGTCTTTAAGGATTATAATGGACGAAATTGTGTCTCAAATTTGTATCTCAAAATTCATATGTCAAATTCCTAACTCCTGGTACCTCAGAATATGACTGCATTTGGGGACAGGATATTTAAAGAGATAATTAAGGTTAAATGAGTTAATTGAGGTAGGCCCTAACCTACTATGGCTGGTGTCCTTGATTAAGACATAGGCAGTAGTGAGAAGACCTTGTGAAGACACAGGGAAAAGACAGCCATCTATGAACCAAGGAGAGAGGCCTCAGAAAGAGAAACTCTGCTTTGATAGTAGACTTCTAGTCTCCAGAACTGTAAGGAAATAAGTGTCTGCTGTTTAAGTCACCCAGTGTAGAAAATTTTGTTATGGCAGTCCCAACAAACTAATACAAGTCAACTCTTCCATTTAATAACTATGAAATCTCAGAGAGTCAACAAACCCTCAGTGTTTCAGTTTCTTCAACTGTAATGGAGATCATAATGCCTGCTCATGTGGTGATTGTCAACATGGAATGAGATGATGCAATTACTGATTAGCACCATGCTAGGCACTTAGCACTTCATGAAGTACTATTATTAGCCAGGTATGGTGGCACACCCCTGTAATCCCAGTACTTGGAAGGCTGAGACAGGAGGATCATAGGTTCAAGGCCAGCTTCAGAAACTTAACAAGACTGTGTTTAAAAATGCAAAATAAAAAAGGCTGGAAGTGTAGCTCAGAGGTAGAATGTGACAGGTTCAATCCCCAGTGCCCCCCCCCCCAAAAAGTACTATTACTACTACTATTATTATTAATTTTTTTTTCAGTACTGGGGATTGAACTCAGGGGCATTCTACCTCCGAGCTATACCCCCAGCCCTATTTTTTATTCTTTATTTTGAAACAGGGTCTCACTAAGTTACGGAGTGCCTCACTAAGTAGCTGAGGCGGGCCGCGAACCTAGATCCTCCAGTCTCAGCCTCCCAAATGCTGGGATTACAAGTGTGCACCACCATGCCCGGCTATTACTACTATTATTATTGCTATCATTGGAATTGTAACTGAATACAAATGGACGAAATCAGTAGTTCTGCATTATCACTTATCCTAACACAATAGAAACTCAAAAAAATTCTTTTTATTAACAGAACACACTGCACTGGTGACTTCTCATTCATAAGGGGACATTAATTCCCACACAAGAACCATCAGAATCTACAAGCATGGTATTGGTTTCCAAAGGCAAATAAGTATTGTGGAAAATAAGTCCGGTATAGTAGTGCATGTCTGTAATTTTAGCAACTTGGAAGTCTGAGCAGGAGAATCACAAGTTCGATACCAGCCTGGATAACTTAGTAAGACCCTGTCTCAAATTAAAAGGGCTGGGGATGTAACTCAGTGGTAGAGCTCTTGCCTAGCATATGTGAAGTCCTGGGTCAATCCCCAGTACTACACACACACACACACACACACACACTTGTGGAAAAATAAGAGAGTCCATTCTACAATAAAAGAAGTAGAGAAAAGTCTGATTGGTGGGAGTATGTTTACACCAAAAAAATGAAATAAATTCCAAACTTATATAAGTATATGTGACTGTGGTTGGACAAATCACTTATTAAACCATTAATACTAATAAAGAAGCAGCTTGCTTCTAATTAATTTCCTAGAAAAGCCTCTTAAACAAAGGTTCTCAGGTAAACGTCAACTTGGGGAACAGTTATTTAATTATAGTTTCAGGTCAGGCACATTAACTTTGATAAACAGTTTGAATTTTGACATTTTAATTAGTTTTAGGATAAATGGTTTCTCTAGCAACCAAAACTTTAAATATGGAAAGAGAAATATCACTAAAACTTACGCCATTTCTTCTACCCCCCACAGTTTTACAAAAACATTGTAAAACAGATCACTCAATGCTAATTACCCACAAGGCATTCTCCACAGTCAATATAAATATGTCATGTTGCCTTGCTTACCACAACCCCCACATCCGCCTCTGCCACCCTGAAGCAGGAATGAAGCTACTTTGGGCCTCTGAGCTTCACAATTTCGGAAGTGAACACATTAATATCCACTGCATGTTTTAAGTCTCTCGCCACATTTTATCAATAAATGGGCATAAAGCTAAGGTTAAACCAGCTGGGTACATATTAAAGTATAAAACTGGAGGTAGATTTCCATCTGAGCCATGTCCCTAATATGCACAGTTTATGCCTGGTCATTCCTTCCCAGCAGCATTGAGTTGTCTCCTTACCCCAACCCTGGCACAGATCTCTTCATTCATTAATCCCGTGCATAACATTACCCATCCTGCAGCTGCATATCTCATTCTGCCCCCCTTTTCTCTTGCCAGACCCTTTTATCACTTCTCTGGTATCCAAAACCCACTGTACACCTTCTCAAGAACTTCCCTGTTACCTATTTTCCTGTGAGATACAGCTGAGATCATTGTACAACAGACTCAGGAAATTCTGAGCAGAGAGGCTGACAGGAGGAGAGAACTGGATTCCATTCTCTTACCAGGCCTCTGAAAATTCCTGGAACATGGCTATTAAGAGTATCACTAGCTGGGTGTGGTGGTACACACCTGTAATCCCAATACTTGGGAAGCTGAGACAACAGGATGGCAGGTTCACAGCCAGTCTCAGCAACTTAGCAAAGCCCTTTGCAATTTGCAAATTAGTCAGACCCTGCTTCAGAATAAAAAAATAAAAATAGGGCTGGGGGTGTAGCTCAAAGGTAGAGTGCCCCTGGGTCCAACCCCCATACCACCAAAAAAAAAAAAAAAATAGTATCACTATCTTGATATTTCAACATCTCCCCAGATTCAAAATTGACTGAAACCCTAGACGCTAGAATCTTTGAAGAAACAGTCTAATTAAAGACATAGACAAAAGTATGGTTTTCTTATTCATCTTTTACAGTTGATCTTTTCAAGACGAATGTAAACAAGCTTCTTTTTTATTTATTTTTCTCTTACATTTTTATTTTTTCATTTAATTTTATCAGTGCATTGTAATCATACATCTTTGTAAGGTACAAGCTGGTAGAGGCATCATGCACACAGGTCTCAGTTAATTTTCATTGAAGTGAAATCCTCTGTCATAAAACACTACTGACACTTGCCAAAAGCCATTTCTCAACATTTCTACCATAAATGATACCATCACATGATCCTGAAGTGTCTGTTAGCCTGGCATGGCCATTCCCACTTCATTGTCCAGCAGAAGAGAGTACAGACTGACTTGTGGTTTTTATAAAGGGTGTAACTGAATTTTTATTCCATATATGTTTTTGCTCATTAAATCATGAAACCCAGTAAAGATTCAGTATTTGTTTTCCACTTTTCTGAACTAATGACAAATTGATTGGCTTATTCACCTTAGCCTCTCAACATTTAGATCTCATGGTAAATCAAGAGAATGGAAGGCAGGACGATATTTGAATCCCTTGCATTTCAGCCTTTGGGTTTTAAGACCCTTTCTTGACTGTTCCAGTGATCTCACTTAAGGCTCCTTAGCTATTCACAGGTAAACTTGGTTTTCAAGTGCACCTCCATGGTCTTTGATGCAGTGATTCCCAGCATCGCTGATTTTGCATCTGATCTTAATACACAGACAATCTCTCCTTTCATCACATTGTAATTTGCAAATCAATTTTATCAATTTTCAAACACCCTTGGGTTCAATCCCCAGCCCTGCGCGTGTGCGCGCACACACAGACACACACACACAGACACACACACACACACAGACACACACACACACAGACACACACACACACACACACACACACCAAAAAAAGCAGCAAATACAATGCAGTGCTCCTCATAAGCATGAAGTAGATACTCATTAGCAGACTAAGATACAGAGATACAAAATGTGACTCATCTGTACTGTCAGAGATGTGCAATCACTGACCAACCGCAGATACTCCTGACATTCTCGACGTGGGCAGCAGCAGTCCCTGCTGCAGGTGAGGGGGAGTTTCAGGTGGGGACAGTGTCACTTAAAGGAGAAAGGTTCTTCTTTTTTTTTTTTTTTTTTTTTTTTTTTTTTAGCAATGACAACATCAATAGAACAAATTTATTTATTGCAAATTGACTAAAAAAATTCTCACCTATTGTTTAGTGGAAAACTTTGCCTGGTCAGCATTAATGAGAATGCGCATACTTCCAATCAAGATGCTCAGTGTTCTGTTTCATAGTATATTGGGTCTTTACTTAGGAGGAAAAAAAATTTAAAATAAATTTACCACTAGACCATACTGTCTGAAAATTATTATTTATTCTAGTACTTATGAAAAACTGAATAAACCATAAGCCAGATTTTAAGAAAGATACCATCAACTATCTGGACTGTCTAGACCTGGGCCAGACACTCTGGCTATGAATTCGCTCCTAAAAGAAATGGAGTCCCCTGTTAACCTCTGGGGACAGGAAAAAGCAGCTTACCACTAGTCATTTCCAAACAGAAATGGAGATAGGTCTTCCAATGAGCACAGAGGAGGACATTTTCCCCTTCTCTAGTGCCAGAGGTTGGACTGGCCATCTAAAGTATAGTAGTGACTGCAGATTTTACTTTTGAAGTTTTGAGATGATTTTATTGTTAGAGGCCTAGCCAGTTATGGATCTAAGAGTAATCACTTTTCATAGCATTATCTTAGCTATTCTCAAAAGCCAAGTAATTCATGCAAAGCAAAGCTTCAAACTACCTTCATCATCACTTGCCAATTTTATCCTAAATCAAAAAACATAATGAAGTTTCTTATTTGATCTTGTGTCCCTAACATCTAGCAAAGTTCCTGGCACACATTTTATTGAATTCAACTTTGATAGAATTCAACAGAATTATCAATATATTGAATAAAGGGAACTAGCTCTTAAATTACTTATTTCTGACTCAAGCTACATCTATAAATAGAGACTAGTTCAATTGTCCTGTTTTCATTTTATAAAACTGAATTAGTTGGTCAAGTCCTTGAAAACAGGTGAACTTACTGATGTCCCTAGACAGCAGGAGGAAGAAGAGTTGCCGAACCATCCCACAGTTTATTCGGTGCCCTGCCTCTATTTCACTCCAGGAAGGCGTTAGCTCAGCCAGTAGAATCATCGAAGCCAAGGCTGGTTTGTTTTCTCAATCCATGTATAGTCACACTTTCATAGTGTTCTTGGACTTGCAGATGTTAAGTCACATATACTTGAAAGTCAGATGTATCATCATACAGCTAAAAAAAAAAAAAAGAATTAGTACTGAAACATTTAGTTAAGTGCAATCTTCTCAGGATGAAAGGAAAGGCATGTTTTTAGAAACCTGATGTGTGGATGAAACTATGGTAGATACTTCTCATGACTTGTTTGTTTGTTTGTTCCTTAATACAACTATTTGAATTGGATATTATACTTCTCTTTTTGTTAAGGAGGAAATTGGAGTTAAAAATAGAGCACTAATATGAATTTCACTCAACAAATACCTACTCATTGTCTTTCAGGCTCTTTTTCTAGATGTTGAGACCACAGCAGTGAGCAAAACAAAATCCTCATGGAATGTATGTATGCCTGTGTTCATTTGGCTAGTGAGTAGGTTTATGTCCAGATCTGCCAAGTCCTGATAGTCACCCTTCTTTTCACTACATATGGTGGCTAGAATGGAGGAACTCGGTGAGGGAAGGCTGTAGTCTTTGAGTTACCTGAATAAATGCCATGGGTCTTGCCTGATAATTTATTCAGGTTACTTGAATACTGCAGCCTTCCCTCTGCACTATAGACACAGTGCCCAAAAAGTAAAAGCATGTCAATTATTGGTTCTAAATAGTTTTTTTTTTAAAACAATGAACATACATTATTTTCACTACCAGAAAGCATATTGTTAAAGAATCTTTTTGCTGTTTAGATTCTGAATATTATCAGGTTTTCACTAGTTAAAGGAGTGATTCTGTCTTTCAGCAGACACTGAGGCTCGTGTACCTGTTTCTATCCTTTTGGGAAAATTCCAGCTGCTTCTTCCATCCATATGTCTTCATGTTTATGTCACTAAAGCAATAACTCAGGACTGACTCTCCTTTACTACAAATTGTATCTTTGAAACCTCAAACTCCAACCTCTTTGCTTATGATGTGTTCTACAAATATTCTTCCCTACCCTAGCTCTTTCTTGTGAAGTCTGTGCTGCTTCTGACCCCACAACACTCTGGACCTCTTTCCTGGAATTCGTGGTCTTAGACGGATCACATGCAGCTGCTGCCTTTTCTCAAATGAAACATTAACTCTGAAAGGGCAAGAGTGGCTTCCTTATTTATCTTATGATCAAGTGAGTAGTAAATATTTGTAATTGAATTGTGTAATTGTATAATTAAATTTGTGAAATGTTATAAAATAGTTGAATAGCTAATTAAGAACTAATTGTAAAAAAAAAACTCAAAGAGATTTAAAATGTGTGTTTAGAGCAAGAAAAATGAATGGCCTCATTCAAGCTCTCATCAGAAGTAAAATCAGGTCAGTAAAATAAAGAAAGCTAAGGCTCAAAAAGAGCAATGTAAAGAAGCTGCCCAAAACATTTACATAAAGGCATTGTGATACAGTGTCCACTAGAAATAACAAAGAAAAGAGAGCCGGGCGTGGTGGTACACGCTTGTAATCCCAGCATTTGGGGGACTGAGACCGGAGGATCCGGGTTCGCGGCTAGCCTCAGCTGCCTAGTGAGGTACTCCGCAACTTAGAGACCGGCAACTTAGTGAGACTCGGTTTCAAAATAAAGAATAAAAAATAGGGCTGGGGGTATAGCTCGGAGGTAGAATGCCCCTGAGTTCAATCCCCAATACCGCAAAAAAAAAAAAAAAAAGAAAAAAGAAATAACAAAGAAAAGAAATATGAAGTGCAAATATTTGCCACAGCTCCTTAATAACTGGATCTTGAGCAACGCTCAGTCCCTGGAGTCCTGCAAGGCAGACGATTCCAAAAGAAGGAATGCGTGGCATATCCCACTTTGCATTATGTTATGTTCTAGAAATATTAGGTGCTTTGGGTTTTGCTTTTACATTAATTATAAAGGAAAATTTCTTAGAAACATGTGGCCTGACAGAGTGATCTCTTAGCTGAAAAAACAGTGCCTCAAGACAACCCATAAGAAATTCATTAACC
>PVLC010031222.1:0-19719 GCA_004027655.1 Graphiurus murinus
TAGCAGAAACAACGTGTATAAAGCTCTCAGTCTGGCACTGCAGAGCCTTCAATAAATGGTAGCTATGGTTATTAGACACTCAGCAAATGCCATAGAACAAACAAAAACACTTCTACACGTGCACCTGCTCTGCTGAGGTGCCCTCTCCCGGGAGTTCTCTTCTGTCGTCTCTGTTAATCAATTGCTCTCCACCTTAGCTACACAGTTTTGTCACCTGAGGGCATTTTAAAATTCTGACACTTAAATAAATCATTTTTTAAAAATAGCTCAAAAAATAATATGATGTCCAGGCTGCCTTCCAGGCCAATGGAATTCCAAGATCCAGGAGCAGCCCAGACCTCCAGAGCTTTCACCGTCTCCAGGAGATTCCAACCTGCAGTGGAGAGCAAGCACCGCGGCCTTGAACAGTGGCTTTTCTCAAGGACCAGCCCTTAGTCCTCGGCTCCTCCAGACCTGCAGGCTCTCTGCGGAGAGTCCTACCCACTCTGGCCCATCTCCTCTCCCAAACCCCCAAATGCATTTCCTTCTGCTGCCTGGCTCGTCTAGCTGAATATCTCACCAAGTCTGGAACTGACAAATCCAGTCTCCATCTTTCATTCTCCCTGCTCTCCCTCCATCTCCCTTTTCCCTGTGCTTCCCACCTCAGCTAAGGGCAGGAAAAGCTCCCCAGACACTCAAGCTGAAAAGCACGAAGTCATGCTTCACTCCTTACTTGCTCTCCCTCCGGCCCCACAAAAATCAACATCCAAAACTTCTGAGTTTCATCTTCACATTATCTTTGCACCATCCCCATCTTTATGCTCACATTGCCTCTGCTTTAAACCAAACCCCAAATGTTTCCTTCCAGCTGAAACAATTGCAGGGATCTCCTGTTCTGGTTCATCTGTTCTCTCATATATCTTTCCAAACTTCCAGCAAGATAGTCTTAAAATACAGTTCTGGTCAAATCATTTTTCTGCTTTAAAATATAATGGTTCCCTGTTGTCCTCAGTCCAACTTGGAGCTTTCCAACATTTGAAACCAGCTATCCTTCCTTATCTCCCACCTAATCCCCTCTGTAGCCTACTCTCCAGCTATACAGTTCAACAACCCCAATAGGGCTTAAACTGAGCCTCTCTCTCTCTCTCTCTCTCTCTCTCTCTCTCTCTCTCTCTCTCTCTCTCCCTCCCTCTCTCCCTCCCTCCACCCCTCCCCCCTCCCTTTCTAGCTGCCCTTCAGAATCAAATCAATGCACTATTCAAACCTCCAAAAAGAGTTCTACCTTCTTACAGCATAATGCCTCAACTGGTTTATCCATCCTTAAGTCATCTCTAATAATAACTTTGCCATAGAAAATTCCAGGGAAAACTCTATGATCCTCATTCTTCCATTCTACCTTCGCCTGTGAGCACCTTGCTCTTCTCGACCTCTAGGGAGGAGCTTGGGCAACTGGACATCCATCCTCTCACTAACTTCCAGAACTGAAAGTAGGTTTTCCAAGCCACTGGGTTTATTATCTCAATGCTAAGAGGTTTTAGTACCTGCTGTGCTGAGAGGAACCACAGCACTAGATTAAGAACACAGATTTCAGAGCCAGGGTGCTTCTTAGGTTTGTGAACTTGAGAAGTTACTTAACTTCTTGGCTTCAGCTCCTTCATTTGAAAAATGGAAATAATAATAGTACTAACTTATAGAGCTGCCATGAGGGCTAAATGACTTAATATTTTAAACTCCTTAGAACAGTTTCTGGCACATAGTAAGCATTGTATAAGTGCTATTAAATAAATAGGGAACCTTGGTATGTGTTAACAAGCCACCTAATAGCATATAAACCCCCTTAGGGCAAAAACAATGTCAAATTTATCTGAAACAGAGTAAAGCACTCAAAATTATGTGAACAAACATACTAGCTAGTAAGAGTAGAAAATGGTATATTTCTGTAAAGCTATTGGATAAAATATGTCAAAATTTTTAACAACAACTATTATTTGACCCAGTAATTCTACCTCTTGGAATGTTTTCTACTGACATACTAAGAAATGTAAAGATAGTTAGGTGTGGTGATGCATGCTTGTAATCTCAGTACTTGGAGGTTGAGACAGGAGGCTCCCAGGTTTGAGACTAGCCTCAGCAACTTAGCAAAGCCCTGTTTCAAAACAAAATTTTTTTTCAAAAAAAAAAAAAAAAAAGGCTGGGGTATAGCTCAGAGGTAGAATGCCTCTGGGTTCAATCCTCAGTGGCCCCTCTCAAAAATGTAAAAAGAAACATCTCTATAAGGGTACTCATTGCAATGATATTCATAGTAGGGAAAACAATGGAAATAGCTTTAATGTCTTTTAGTAGAGAATTAGTGTCGCAAACCATGGGACACATATACAGTGGAATGTCCTGCAGCTGTTAAAAGACAATGGTGCATAGCTTTATTATGAAGACATGAAAAGATGTTTGTTATATGTCATTAGGTTTCAAAAATAGGTCAGACAATAAGAAGTAGAGTATAATCTCATTTTTTTACACAAACATGTTTATGTGTCTACAGATGGATAGAATGCATCAGGAAGAATACACATCAAATGTTAAAAGTTATCACAAGCCAGGTATGGTGGCACACACCTGTAATCCCAGGACTTGGGAGGCAGAGACAGGAGAATCACAGATTCAAGACCAGCTTCAGCAAATTAGCAAGACTCTTAACAACCTAGCAAGACTCTGTTTCAAAACAAAAGTTTTTACATATTAGCAATGAGATTATGGGTAGTTGTGCCTTTTTTGGTTTTTAAATTATAAAATTGTGCTTTTAAAATTAATGTGTTTTAAAATGAAATAATACTGAAGTAGAGAAATAAGTGAAAAGTTCACTCAACCTCCAAAACTCACACCCCATAATAAAGCAGCTACACAGTTTAGGGTGTGGAATCCTGAGCTTCTTTTTGGGATCCAAACATACTTGAGTAATGGATGAGGAATTTTTCTAAGCTTTAGGATTTAAATATAATGAGCACCAATCTCTCTCACAACCTTCTAGAAATCTAAGACCTTCTCCAAGATTTCTATGAGTCCCCAAAGATACACATTCTCATGACCTCCGCTGGCCATGAATCCCTGCTCATAGCCAAATTCTTGTCTCATTTACCAATTCCTTTCCCCATCTCTTCTTTCTTCCTCTACTCTCACTGACTCCAATGTACAATTTTCTTCTGATTTTGCTCCCAAATTATTCCCATATGTCTAAAGAATTTACTGAGGGCTTGATACAATGGACGGGGACTAATTTCACAGGGGAAAAAAAAAACTCACATAATTGAATACCAAAGTCTCTATCATTGAAAATCTTCCTGCGCCATCAGCCCCACACCACCCTCAGCCCCCAGGAATGGGAAATCCTCACCACCTCTCTCAACAGGTGCAAGACTCCAACCAGCTTCCTTGAGCTTTCTATATCTCCCAAGACCCTTCTCACATTGACTTTCATCTATTTGAGAACTTTAAAACTCTGTTCAACAAACAGTCATGTTCCTTGCATCTCATCCTTAAAATGACATATTAGGGACCCCAATACTGATTGTGCAGCTGAAGCATCCAGATACCTGATGAGACAGTGCCTTGAGTCAGAAGTAGTGGCTCACCGCATCCCACAGAGCACTGATCTTCATGGGTGAGGTCCTCCTCTCCTGCTCCAGGGGATGAAAATTATTATAGATCAAGGGTGAACTTCCAGTTCTCTCTATCAAATATCTCTCCCTCCTGTTTATTGCCTTTAAAGAGTTTTTTCCCACCCTTGGTATTACATGATGCTAATGCAACCTCCCAGAAGCCTTGGCTTAATCCACTGGTCCCGGGGCTTTGTGTTTGGCTCATAATAATTGGGGTATCAGGAGGTATGAGTCTGTCTTCAAGGGCATCATCTCCCCCCCTCTTGTCCTCAGACTCATGGTCCACCCCACCTCCCTTTTTCCTAACAGGTTGGAAATCTCCTTAGGAATATCTCCTAAAAGTAGGGGGAACTTACAAAATTTCTTTGAGATCAACCTCACAATTGGGAGACTGAATGTAGGTACAGTAAACTGGGTGCAGGTAGAGAGCGAAAGAGAGAATATATTAAATAGAGTATATATTGAAGTAGAGAATTTATTGAAATAGAGAGAAGTATATTTTGAAATTTTTGGAATATGTAGATTGAAATATATATATGTATGTATGCATGTAGGTAAAGTCAGGATTCCATATTCAACAAAATGTGAATCAAAAATATTTTCTAAATTTCATCTGTACTGAACACGTACAAAATTTTTTCTTATCATTATTCCTTAAGCAATACAGGATAATGACCATTTACATAGCATTTACATCGTATTCGGTATCATAAGTAATCTAGAGATGATTTAAAGGATATGGGAGGATGTGCGTGGGTTGCATGCATGGATTTTGTTATCCACAGGAGTCCTGGAATCAGTTCCCTGGGGATACTGAGAGCCAGGCAAGCATGGTAGGATATCCAGAAAGCAGACACTAACACTGTGACATGCACCTCAGGAAGGAGAGAACGTATCTTCATATTTGTGTGCTGGAGACGGCACAGGAACTCAGCCAACTCCAGAGAGAGGCCCACACCAGTCAGTCCCAAAGCAATGTGACCAGGCCCCTGGAGTTGTGTCTCTGACACTCATTGTCCAGAGGGGAGGGATCAGCCCCCACCTCTGTCTGTGGGTTCCCAGCATAGACCTAGCTGGGGTGGGCAATCCTACCCATAGAGATAGCTATAGATTACTTCCTGATGCTCAGCAAAGAGAATGTAGCAGATCCAGAAAAGGCAAAGAATGTTAGCAAGCCAGGCCTTGGGGACTCAGGGTCCCTGAGCTGGCTACCTGCACCCTTAGCCATGGAAGGTGGGCACACTAGAATCAAGAAGAGCAACTGGACAGAAACTCTAAACCCTGGTAATCAGAGCAAGTAGCTCAATTTATGTAACAACCCTTCTCCTTCCTCCAAAGAAAAGCTTTTTCTCATCACTGGTAAGTAACAATATGTCCTTGAGTCACGAAACAGTATCTTAATTACTTCTTAAGACATCCTCAGGAAGCAAGGAGCATGCAGGGACACCATGACAGGTATTTCAAGGGGCTCAGGTAGGGGACGGGAGAGCCAGGAAAAAACAAGTTTCGAATGTGAACATGAGATTTGTCAGCCCCACATACCGTTGACCACAGTGGACTCACCCCACCATGCACCAGCAGCAACTTTCACTCTGTTTTGTGGAGCATTAAAGGCACTTACTTAGCATATGGACAAGTGACCTCGCTCCCAGTGAAACACTGACACCTAAACCCTTCAGATCAAAGCTGGGCATGGTGGCGCACGCTTGTAATATCAGTTCTTGGGAGACTGAAACAGGAGGATCGCAGATTCATGGCCAGCCTCAGTTACTTAGTGAGGACCTCTGCAAATTAGTGAGACTCTGTTTTAGAATAAAGAATGAAAAAATAGGGCTGGGGGTATAGCTCGGAGGTAGAATGCCCCTGGGTTCAATCTCTAGAACTGCCAAAGGGAAAAAAACAACAACGGTTACTGGGATCCAAGTGGCACTGGTGCTTGCACTAGATGGGCTTGGGTATCACCACCCTATCTAGCCAATGTTGTTGTTGTTGTTTTAAATATACTTTTATTGGTGCATTATGTCCTCACATCATAATGTAGTTCTGATTGATAGGGACATACATGCACATAGCATTTGGTGAGCCTCCCCCCAAGCTCCCTCCCCACTCCCAACCCCACCCCATGCATGATATTGCGATTGGCATTAATAATTTTACACATGTATGTAACATCAATGGAAAACACGTACTGATCTCTTCCTACATGCCACACACGGTGCTGAGAGCTTTACACATACCATCTTCATTACACTTCGCAGGAGTCATTGTTTTAATCCCTATTTTCCAAATGAGGAACCTGTAGATCCAAGAGTTTATTTAATTTTGCCTAAGTCACACAGCAAATATGTTACAGGAATGAGAGACTCCAAAAGCCATACTCTTAACAATGCCTCAATGTTGTCCCCTGAGAGGGAACAGAAATGAACAGGGATTTGCTAGGCAACAACAAATGCCTGTTCTAAGGGCTGGAGAGACCAAGTGAACAGGCGCTCCCTCTGCTCTGCCCAAGTGCAAGGTTTCCTGAGAGCCCTACCCAATGCCAATTGCCCTGAGGTCCTCGGTCTATGGCTGTTCCCATGCCTGCTCTGCAGCTGCTCCTTTCTCTGTATCTGCCTCCCTACTGGATGTAAAAGGCACCTACTAGGCTCTGTCGACACCATGCCCCAACACCAAGCACCAAGTGCAAAGGCATCAAGCCTCAAAGTGCAAAGGCCACCTCCACTGCAAGATTCACGAATTAAAAGGAAAAATAAATACTAAACACCCTTCATTGGGATGTAAAAACAGAGACACTCTCACCTTCAAGAAGCAGAGACCATGGCAGGGATTCAGAGAAGCAGGACAGAAAGAGAGGCATGACCAGCCTGGTACTCACTTGGAAGTGATCATAGAGCCAGAGGAAGAGCAGGTGAGTCCAGAGGCAGAGCTTCCAGGTCAGCTAGGGCCCAAGCGATAGGTGTGGTCAGTTGGTGATCCCTGAACCTCTCTTCCCTGGTCTCTAAACAGAACAGTCACTCACTCAGCCTGTTAAGTTACACGGTCAATAGAGAGACAGAACACTAAATAGCGCACCATACACCAATGCTGCTATTTAGGAGCCAAGGGCTGCAGTGATTCCATCTTTCCCAATGGATGCACATGAAGGTGACAGAAAGCTCCACAGGGGAAGTTGTAGCTCAGGGCCAGGATGGAAGAAAGAGCTGACCGAGACTTGCCAGCCACTCTCAGTAGCACCCTGGCTGGCCCCAAGGAAGGTCCAGAGTGCACCTTCCTCCCCGGGCCTTAGCCCCAGAGATACATCAGTAGGCAGAAGCACCTCTTCCCCAAGGAGAGAGGGCTGTGGGGCCCCTACCCACCTAAGCAAGCTGAGTTGGGCTGCACTGGATCACTCTCTCCACCGGAAAATACATTCCTGCACTGCTTGACCAAGGCCATTCCACGTGGCATAAATATCACTCACCTGGGATACAGCACCCCTGGGCTCTGGGCTCATCTCTGCCTCACCTGGGCTGTTTCATAGGAGAGGACACCCACCTCTAGGGGACCCTGTTCCCAAACCTATAAAGAGCAAGATCAGACTTGCTTAATCCCGGCACCGGCAATGTTTTAGGTCAGATGGTTCCGTGTCCTGGGGGCCGTGCTGTGCATTGCGGGATGTTTACAGAGTCTGGCCTGTACACACTTGAGGCTGTAGCATACCCATACCCCCATCATGACAATCAGGAATGTTTCCAGACATTACCAAAATGACCCCCAGGTGAGAATCACTGACTTAGATGATCTCTAAGGACCTCCAAACTGCCAGCCCAAGCACCAAACCCTCAGTGCAGGCTTCTCAGACCTGAAATACACCTCCTCACCGTGAACACCATAATGTCTTCAACAGCTCCAGCCGCAGCAAGGACACTCACCTCTATCCTGGGTCATATCGTTATCTGCATTCTCGGATGATCATGAGAGACAGAAGCGTTGCAGAGAGGACCCAGCTCTGATGTTACAAGGGCGAAGGAAGGAGAGAGGGCTGGGGTGGCCTTGCCATCAAGCAGATCTGAATCTAAATCTTGGTTCTGGCTGTGTCCTGCGCCAATTCACCGAAACTCTCCAAGCGTCCGTGACCTGCCTATAAGGTAGGATAATTAGATAAAAAAATTTCATGGCATTGGCATGCGGGTTAAATAGGTATTGAAAGGGTCCATTGCTCTGAATGCATGGTCACTCCTTCCCCGATCTGTAAGTGTGTCTTTGTGGAAGAACTCATTGAAGAGGGTCCTCCAGCTCCCTCCTGCCTCCTAGTTCAAACCTAAGTCCATACCCTCTAAGAGGGGTGGTTTTGCTCCACCTCTCTCAGAGGCACTGGCTGGTTCCCTCTGGCCTCAGCAGTGAATGCGGGTCCATGGGCCAGCTCCCCAAGAGGAGGGCTCGTCCTCATGTTCAGAGCTGCAACCAAAGTGGAGCCATTCAGCCCATCTTCACATGGTCTGGATAAATCCAACTAAGTGAGAAAAGCTTCCAAGAAATGCATTACTTGCTGGAGACAGAGTCCTCTTTAATCCTGCTTCACCTCCCTTCCTGCCCACCCTCCCTAATCATTCCAGTTCAGTAATTTAATAGAAAGGAAGCCAAACCAACAGGAAATGGAGCTGCCTGTCTATTTGTGATCAACAGTGAAATCTCACTTCAAGAACAAGCCCAGGAGCACAGGCCGGGCTGAGTCAGGCAGGCTGTGGAAGCAGCTCTCTTGCTCAGTGCAGTAACAAGGCCTCCCTGAGACCGGAGAGGGATGCAGAGAAAGCGCAGGAATTCTGCAGGGTGGGTGTGTTGTATACCTGTCTGACAAGACTTCTCTCCTCAGATAGAAAACATCAGAAAAGAGCAAGCACTTCTGGAGGCTTTGAGCAAGTTATTCAACTGCTGTTTGCCTCCGTTCCTCATTTGCAAAGTGGGGTCATCAGAGTATTCTGCCACATAAGGTGAATGTGAGGAATTAGTGAGTTAATATATAAAGTGCTGAGGACAGTACCTGGGACATAGCAGTGGGATCTTTCTGGGGTCTGGAAAACCAGGTCAATCATCTACTGTGCACTTTGCAGAGCCCGCCTCTCCTGCGGAGCCAGCCAGGACATCTGTAGAGAAGGCAGAGAAACGGGGATCTCAGACAGGCATGAGATAGCTGTATACACACATTGGATCTGAAAAGGAACAGGAAACGCTACCTGTTGCTTCCCCCTTCTCCATACCTTTCCCAGGCTCATGTAGCCCTTCTTTGCCAAACGCCTTCCCCAGTAAGCTGCTGTGAAGAGGTGTGGGGGTGCCCCCAGAAGCCGCACTCAGATAAACATGGCCCTGTCAGTTCCTGGTCTTTGGGTTCTCACTTCTGGGCTGGCATTGCTTGTTGCTCTAATTTGGACTGAAACCTCTGCAGAGATAAAGGTAAGGGGAGACAAAGGGGACCATGTGTCTCCAGGCTCGGGGGGGTGGTCCCTACAAAAAATGCTAGCTTTTGCCAGTGCTCACCCAGCTGTGCAGCCTATAGGAAGAGTGGGCATGAGCATTCATAAGGTTACCCCAGGTCTCATTAGCCTGTCAACTCCATGCACCCCTGTTCATTTTCTAAGTCAGGTCAAAGAGATAAAAATCAAATACCACCTGGTCAAACTTCTGGATAAAAGAAAATTCACTATCTCAACTGCTTTTTACTTAAACTCCTGAGAATGCGGATGCCGCCACCAGAGAAATGGCTTAGACAACAGCAGGATTCCACTGAGAAGGCAAAAAAAAAATCATTAATAAATTCTCCCTCCTTTCCAAATGCAGGAAAGCGTGCATTCCCCTAAATGAAATGGGATCCTCTCCAAAACTTTCAAGATCATGAAAAGCAATAAGAAGACTGAGAAACTAACACAGATGGGAGGATGCTAGCAACCTACAACAACTAAACACAGTGTGGGATCCCAGATTGGATCATGGAACAGTCAAAAGACATGTGTGGAAAAGCTGGTGAACTCTGAACTTCGGAGCTCAGCTTTTGACATTGAACCAAAATATGCTAATAGTGAACTGGTTGGCTGAGACAAGAGGATTGTGGGTTCAAGGCCAGCCTCAGCAATTTAGCAAGATCCTGTTTCAAAGTAAAAAGTAACCAGAGCTGGGGGAACAATACAGAGAATACTCCGGGTTCAATCCCCAGTACCAAAAAAAAAAAAAAAGAAACTGGGGGAAGGGCCATTGGTAATCCTGTACCACCTTTGCAACATTTCTGAAGCCCCAAAATAAGAAGTTAAAATGGGAGAGGAATCTCACGTAGAACAAGGGATGTACCACCTGTCGTTACTAAGCCCGACATCAGCAAAGGGCAGCCCTGAATGAGACACAGTGAAGATCAGATTGAGCTCAGCGTCACTCAGACCCTGGGGGTGCGGAAGCATGTTGGCAGCAATGCCAGAGGGAAGAAGCAAAGGCAAGGCCGAAGGATGCTGGAGGTAACAAGCAGCACCCGCAAAAAGCCAGGCAAGGTCGTAGGGTCATCTCTCGTCCTTGTGAAAAGTAGAAAGCACATAAACAGCAAGCTGGGCCAGCTCAGATGTTAAGCTTCCAGATTATAAAAGAAGACAGAAAGAAATGCCGTGCTTTTAAATAAAGAAAAACCTTAAAATTTTAAATTCACATTAAAAAGGAAGGTGACCAAGAGGTCAGGCAAGCAATGGGTGGGGAGAGGAGAGACAAGCACAAAGCCTCCTCTGGGCATGGCCCAGGGGAGCAGAATTAATCTGACTGTGCAAACAAGCTCCCTGGAAACCAAGCCCTTGCCAAGCCACACAGCCTCCTTCTAGTGCTCTCTGCCCCTGGCTGGCTGATGATAGGTCTCTGGACAGCAGTGAGCAGGCCCAGGCTCCCCCAGGAGTTCACCTGGCTGGGAAATCACAAAGCCTCAACTCTCCCTCCCAGTACCTCCACCTACAGTCTGCACCTAGCCAGCCGCCTTATTCCGCTAAAAAAGCAAAGGCCGGGGAAACTCCAGGAAGTGGTCTTCACATCCAGGACACATCTGAGAGTCTGCAGGAGTTGACTCTCTGATTTTCTTCCTCCTACACCCATCTGTTTGTTCATCCAGCTATCGTGCACCGTGGTGCTCAGAATTCTTGCAGGTTCACTCCTCTAACTCTGCTCACTAGCCTGCCAAGTTCTTCCTGTCTCAGAGCTGAGGAAGCCAATGGGGAGTGGCATAAGCTCAGCTCCTGACATTAGCAAGTGGCACCGCCTGGACAAACACAGGTCAAACTTCAGGACCAGTGAGTGATACATCCCCTTTGTTGTTAATAGATTGCTTACTGTGTGCAAGGTTCTGGGATAATATAAGAAACTTTTTTAAGTGGTCCCCGACCTTCAGCAGCTCAAAGAGATCAAAATTATCCCTGTACAATTCAGTGGCATAAACATTCATTAATAATTAAAGTAAAGATAAAAATGTGACTTGATACTGCAATGAAAGCGTTAATGGATTCTTGACATATAAGAGGCATATTCTCAAAAAGTTAATTACATAAAACTAAAATTATTTCAGCAAAACTGGAAAGACATAATCATGATTTCATTTTTGTATTCAGTATAGAAATGTATTTAAATGTGTATAGTAAATGTTAAATGTAAACACTGGTAGAATATGAATTCACATTAGAACTTTCAATTCACTAGAGGAGAAAAAAAAGAAGAAAGAAACTTCATCAATTTAAAAAAATGTGACTAAAGCAGAAATGAGGAAACCAATAGAAAGTATATTAAATAGAACACATTAAGGTAAATAATAGGAATGAGACCAAACATCTTGGATACTAAATACATGGGAGAGGATTCAGGTCCACTATGGAAGATGAAGATCCTTAAAAAATGGGCTTGAAAGCCGGGCATGGTGGCGCACGCTTGTAATCCCAGCATTTGGGAAGCTGAGACCAGAGCATCTGGGTTCGCAGCCAGCCTCAGCTACCTAGTGAGGCCCTCTGCAACTTAGTGAGACCCTGTTTCAAAATAAAGAATAAAAAATAGGGCTGAGGGTATAGCTCGGAGATAGAATGCTCCTGAGTTGAATCCTCAGTACCGCAAAAAAAAAAAAAATGGGCTTGAAAAACTAAAATCCAATTCTGTGTTATTTATAAGAGATTAACATAAAATGTCACCAGGAAACTGAAAAAAAAATGGATGAACATCTAAAAGACACAAACAAAAAGGAGCAGGAATGAAGATATTAGGGCTAAGCATAGAATTTAGGCCAAAATTGTAAACAGTTTAAAGAAGGATATTCTAAATGCAAAAAAAAAAGACACTGCATGAAAAAGCGAGAATGAACGAAAATGTACGCACTGAACAATATGAACAATATGCAATATACAATGTCAGTGAATTTCCTAACAAGGCAAATTAGATGGGGGGGGGGGGGCGCAGAGGCCCAAAACCATCAACAATAATAATGCACAACCTAACAGTTGCATAACATTTCCCCATTTACAAGCAGTATCTTTTTTTATATATGCTTCTACTGGCGCATTGTAATTATACATCAGAGTGAGGTTCAAAGCCATACAAACAAACAGGAGGCAGGCCTGTAAGGTCGCACCGTGCTACCCCTCCCCTCCACACTCCCCAACCCTGTACATTACAGTAAGATTGGTAGTGATACCTTCATACATGGGCATAGCATAATTTGAATTGTTTCTTCCTCACAAGTGATTTTAATCCTTTCCTACCACTAAGCGGCACAGATTCTCCCGCGACCCTAGACACCTACCCTCCTTCACGGAGGCCTCTCCCCCCATCAGGGACACTCTACTCCACCCCTTATCCTGTGCCGTGTTCCTCCTGAGCACTGATCAGGACCTGACTATAAACATACCGAGATCTATATCTACACCTACCTCTACGGAAGCATTTTCTAGAAGAAGTTTAGAGGAAGCTCTAATAGAGGAACTTACTTCCTTTATTAACACAGAATAACAAATGAACAAAGAATAGGATTGCAACATGGGACACACGTGCACAGGCCAGAGTGGCCTCTGGTATGTCTGGAGAACGAAGAGAAGGTTGAGGGCTTTATCAGGACAGAGAAAGCAACAAAGATCTTTTTGAAAGAAGATTCGTTAGTGCCCTGGTGCTTGCGGGAGCTGGCGAGGTCTGATTGGGAAGCAGTGACGTCTAGGGTCTAGCTTTACCTTTTCCTAGGTAAAGCTAGTCCTTAGGTCAGAGCTGGCAGTTTCAACATGAATTGCTAAGTAAAGACGGGGCAGGCTGTTTGGTTAGATTGGTTCTATGATAGGAGACAGTTGCTGGAGTAGGTGTCCATGACCCCAGTGTTTCCCTTTTTCTCCCATGGCCCCTTGACTCCACGTTAGTGAGCGTGGTAGGAATGGTTCCACTTTGGGTAGTGAACGTTCACACACTAGAAAAAGCTGTAGACGTAACCTATCTCCCCTACCAGAATCAGACTCTAGGAGGCACAGAGTTCTGTTTGTCCTGTTTGCTATTGTATCGGAATCGCCAGGGGCATATAGCAGGTACTACTCAGTAGCTTTTTTTTTTTTTTTTTTTTTTTTGCGGTACTGGGGATTGAACACAGGGGCATTCTACCTCCGAGCTACATCCCCAGCCCTATTTTTTATTCTTTATTTTGAAACTGGGTCTCACTAAGTTGCGGAGTAGTACCTCACTAGGTAGCTGAGGTTGGCAGCGAACCCGGATCCTCCGGTCTCAGCCTCCCAAATGCTGGGATTACAAGCGTGTGCCACCATGCCTGACTACTCAGTAGCTTTTTAGTGTGTGAATGAATAACCGAATAAGCATGGTGGGCAGCCCCCAGTGGTCTCTCCTCCAGAAACGTCTCCCTTTATGTAATTTCCCTCTTGAGGGTGGGCTGGTTTGAATAACTCAGCTCTAGCAAATAGTACCCAGCAGAAGTGATGCGATTGATGTAGGATAGAAGAAATAAATAGGTAGAAAGGAGGCAAACAGGAAGAAAGAGTAAAATATACCTTTACTATAAGAACCTGGTGCAAACGTGCCTCAATCTTTACTCCCCAAACCAGTTCTCTTTCCCAGGCCTGTGTCTTCCAAATTCCTGGAAAAATCTGTGGATCCTAGAGTTAACTGAAAGAAACTTTAATTGCCCTGTGCATTGCTAATAAGATAGATACGATATCTTCAGAAATCTATAATTTATGACACTCTCCAGTTTATCTGTTAATCAGATAATAAAGACCTCGATCAGCCTAAGGACCTTAAGGCTGACCAGACCACCAGAAATCACCTCAGGACCACCAGACTCAGATCATCCCCACATACCTCCTCCTGCCCACCCTCACAAAAGTCCACCAGAAGAAAAGAGCCCTGCACTCCCCAAAAGATCTCTCTCCCTCTTGAGATGGCCCACATTCTTCCTCAAATGTATATTTTCTAATTTCCTAAATAAACTCTGTCCAAGTCTCTGACTGTCACATGCTGAAATATGTTTTCAGTCATGTGAGCCAAGGACCATGCTGATCCTGAATGCCTGAGTCTAGGAATCAACCCTTCATCCGCAAATGGATGTGACCTTCAAGATTAGGGTACAAAAAGAGGTTATTTGAGGAGTGCTTTCAGACTCCCTCTTGGGTCACCAGCTGTCATGCCATGAGGGAACTCGGGCAGCTCGTGGAGAGAGCCACATGGTGAGGAACTGTCACAGACTGACTTACGGCCCTCTAAAACTCATACATTGAGGCCCTCACCCGCAGTGCAACTGCGTTTGGAGATGGGGCCTTTAAAGAGGGAACTGAGGACTAAAGAGTGAGGCTGTAATCCAGGAGGACTGGTGTCCCTCCACAAAGAGGAAGAGATAGCAGGGATGATCAGGCCCAGAACAAAAGGCCTTGCGGGGACACAGCAAGAAAGCAGCCATCTGTAAGGCACAAAGAGAGGCCTCAAGAGAAACTGACCCTGACTGACCAAATCCTGACCTTGATCCTGGACTCCCAGGTTCCAAAACTGTGAGAGGCAAGATTCCTGTTGTTCAAGCCATATGGTGTATGACATTGTGTTGTGGAGCCCTAGGGGATGAATACGGAGCCAGAACCAGGGACATGTGAATGCCCTTGAAGGTAGTGGAGTCTTAACTCCAGTTAAGCCTTGAGATGACGTCTTGGCCACAGCTGGATTACAGCCCCAAGAGGGACCCAGGGCCAGAGACACCCAGCTAAGTCGTGCCCAGATTCCTGACCAACAGAAACTAGGAGATCATAAAAGGTTATTGCTCTAAGCCACTACATTTTAGTATAATGACGCAGCTGTAGGTAACTAACACAATGGATAAATAATTCTCTGAGTTAGATAAAGGCAGTATTATCGTTATCCCCTGTTTCTGGGTGAGAAGGCTAAGCCTCAAAGAGACAGTCTTGCCTGAGGTCAAGCCTGGCAGACCCTCTCCAGGGTGAGCAGAGGAAACCAAGGTAAAGCTCAGCCTCCATACAAGCTTTGCCTTGGGCCACCCTGCCAGGCCTCTTCAGCTGGAGACACTTGGACACAGAGGACATTCCCAAAAGACTTCAAAGTGTCACCTTAACACTTTTCCTTGAGTCTTTGCTGCCAAACAGAGGTGGTAGTTTAACAAGGTCCACCTTGGAAAACTTAGCACATGCACTAATGAGGCCCCTTGGACACACTAAGAGAACTCTTCCCTCACACCAGTGTGCCATTGAGGGGCATGGCAGGGTGGACACTAAGGTGTGGAATCTTATCAGAACTTATAACAGCAAAGACTTGTTGAACACTTGCTGCATTTCAGACAGCGTTCTGAGCATTGCATTGCATTCATTTATCTACCTGAGGTAATTCTACTATTGGTCCCCCTTTTATAAGTGAAGAAACTGAGGCACCAAAGGGTTGGATGATTTGCCTAAGGTCAAGCAGCCAGCAAGCAGCACAACCAAGATTTCAAGCGAGGTTGTTTAAATCCAGAGTAAAGGCATTGACAAATTTTTCTCTAGGTCTTCTTCACATTATTTAATATCCACAATATAACAAGAACTTTCTGGAAACATCTTTATCCCATAGCCCCACTAGTTTTAAAATATCAGAGTAGAAAATAATCACAGCACAAGAAAGACATCTTGCCATGTCCGATGAAAACCTTTTAAGGGCTAACCACTGCCCTCCATGTGGGTTATGAGCATAGCCCCTAAACTTTGACTCCTGCTTTAGTCCCCAGCCTGAGTTCACATGTCCCTCCCCCACCCCTCCAGCCAAATGTCCTCTCTGTTATAACCCATACCGCCCCTCCCACCCCCGTCCCATGCCTCCCTATTGGTGCACAGGCTCTGCCATGCAAATCACCCTCCCTCTTCCTGCCAATCACCACATCCTTTACTTCTTCTGGTAGGTCTTGCAGTCACCTTCACACAAGTCAGGCACCCTCCCCCTGGTAATACCAGTACTTGGGAAACTGAGAAAGGAGCATCCCAGGTTCGAGATTAGCCTCAGCAATATAGTAAGACTCTCAGCAACCTAGCAAGACCTGTTTCAAAAATAAAAAAGGACTAGGGGTGTAGTTCAGAGATAGAATGCCTCTGGGTTCAATCCCCAGTACCACAAAAAAAAAAAAAGGAAAAAGAATTTTAAAAGCACAAGTTATTACTTTATAGTTCTGGAGATCATGCATCTAAAAAAAACTAAAGTTGACTTCCCTGGGCTAAGACCCAGGTGCTGACAGGGCTGAGGTCCTTTTTGGCTCCAGTTTGGTCCCCTTGCCTTTTCCAGCTTCCAGAGGCCCCTTGCATTGCCTGACAGGTGACTCTTTCCTCCTCCAGAACCAGCAATGGAGCATCTTCAAATCTCCCTCCTCTCTAATCTCTGCCTCTGTCACCTCCTCCGCCCCCCCCTCAGTCCTTTCCCTCATGATGATCTGCAGAAATCTCTTCATCTTGTGATCTTCATGTAATCACATCCACACAATCCCTTTGCCATGTACAGCAACATATTTCCAGGTTCTGGAGGTGAGGCTATGAGCATCTCCAAAGAGACATCATTCCGTCTGCCACAGCATCTTCTCAAACCTGAAATAAAAACACTCATGCTCCAACATCAGCTTCCATGGGCAGGATTAAGCGGGGGTGGGGGGGAACAGTATTCAAAAGTATTTTGTTCTCTTTTTCCACGCTTACATGTCTAGTTTTTGTGGGAGAAATCATCCCCAATATATTCATATAAGGATGTAGTATTATATACTAATAGCCATATTATACTCTGTCACATTTGTTTTAAGCAGGCATGTCTAATATTTTAATCAGTTTGATTAATTTCATACAGCATCAGGAAAATCAAATTTGCAAAGAGAAGGAGCGGGAGGAAATGTTAGTATCGCCATATGCCAAGCACTCTGGGTCTCGATTAATCTAAGCCTCGCCGTGTCCTCTGAGCTTGACTATCATCTCCCGCTTTGTAGATGAAGAAACGGACCCTTAGAGGAGGTCATTTATCTAACTCATAGAGTCGATGAGTGGCAGAATGGGTTGGAAACTCAGATCTGTTTGTTTCTCGAACTGATTCTCTTTCATTAGATCTTGTTTCCCCCAGAAAGTTCAACTTTCTTTTACCTGACTAGTTTTTTGATTGATGCAGAGAAAGAAAGGTGAAGGGAGAAAAAGAGAGAGAGAAGAGAAGGGAGATACCATGAGGGTACTCAATCTTTGAATGGAGATTTCCATGAGCAAGCAAATTTGGGGGAAACCCTTTTTCAAGGCAGTGTTGATGCTGTCCAAAATCTGCAGTGGGGTCCAGGAGCCTGCTGGTTGCTAGGCAACTTCTCTCTGACCACACTTCATATCAATCTAATTAGCAGATTTCACCTGAGTTTTAACAGTTGCTAGGTAACTCACAAAAAGTTGCTAGGTAACTCTCAGAAAAAAAAAAAAAAAAAAACTAGGGCCTTTCCTGTTCCCCTCTAAGCCAATTCTGATCCCAGAGGATAAGGGGGTGTTTATAAAAATTCTACTGAAGATAGACTTGTGTCTAAAGTCCCCCTTGTGATTTCACTATATCCAGCAAGAGTAAGCAAACCCAGGACATAAAATTCATGGCAACCGCATTGCCAAACTAAGGTCTCACAAGCCCAGTTGACTTTTTAGAAATGAGAGACTTGTGGGACAAGAAGAGGCCAGAGACCAAGCTATACTATTTTTGTGAACCACTTCAGACAAGAACTCTCATTGGAGATTCTGAAGGGAGTGATCTTTGCTCAACCAAGAGGGAGGAAAGAGGACAAATACATATGGAACCCTTGTTACATACCTGGAAACCCACTCAAACACCTTGTCTCGTCGTCACACAGCTCCAGTGAGCTGGCTAGCTGCTCCCAGCTAAACTTTACTGACAAGATGTTGCACTCAGAACTAGCGATTTGATCATGATCACTTGCCCAGAGGAACTAGAAGCTAAAGACACCGTCTGACTAAATGCTATGCATGAACTTCCTGCTCCTCCCTGCAGATTCTCCTGTCTCAGTGGGCTATCTCCGCAGGATGGCAAGTGTTACTCCTTCAGTATAACCTCGGTATTTAAACAGCCCCCTGAAAATGAAGAGGCAAGAGGAAAAAACGTGAAGTCCCGTCCCCTGCTCATTGCCAGACATTACTTTATGGCAGCAAATTCTCAAATCGTTTTGTCCCAGGACCTCTTCACACTCTTAAAAATTAGTGAGGACCCCAAAGAGCTTTTGTTTATGTAGTAGGTTATATCTATTAATACTTACCATGTTTGAAGTTAAAACTGAAAAATCTCTTATATATTTATGTATTAATTAATCTTTAAAGTAACAATAATAAACACATCACATGTTAGCATAATCTATCTTTATGTAAAATAGCTTTTCAAAAACAAAAGAAAATAAGTTAGAGAATGACACTTTCTCATTTTTGCAGACTTCTTTGATAGCCGTCTTCTGCATTCAATCTGTAGTATATCACATGCTAGACAGCCCCTGGAACATTTCACTCTGCTCTGCAGTATACCCATGAGAGAATGAAAATTAAATAATGTCTTACATTATTATGACAATAGTTTTGACCTTGAGGACCCCCTGGACAAGCCTCAGAATCCTCCAGGGGTTCCCAGGCTACACTTTGAGAACCACTGCCTTAAGGTATAATAGTGTGAATTCCTGGAATCCATTCAGAATTTGATCGTGTTCTTTCTGGTTTTTTCAGCATGTTGCTTAAGAATATCCCACATTTTTCTTGCCTGTAGCATTTTGTGGTCCCTTAAAACCCCAATCTACCCTTCTGCTGTACAATCTTTGCAGTGTTATCTGCGGGGGGGGGGGGGTACAGATAATGGCTCCAGACTGACTAGAATGATCAGAAACACCAAAATACATAGTTCTTGCCTTCCTGGCAGCCTTTCTCTAACTCTTCTGGTAACAGGTGCAGAAAAAAGTATGAGACCTTCTGGTCTCTGTGATTGGCAGAAGGGATGGACATCAGACTCAGCCCAGCCAATCAGAATCCTTCCCTGAATTTTTTTTTCACTCTGACTTGCAAGTTCTTTTTCCCTGGGATTCTAGCATGTTATCCTAATGCATCAACTTTTGTGTTAGTGCTTTATAAAAGTGATCCATCCTGCTTTCACACCCCAACCCCACACTTATGATTTCACATGTTGGGAATTCTATCAGATTATTTCTATTTTACGCAGCCATAAAGAACAAAACTATGTGGTTTGCAGGAAAATGGATAGAACTCAAGAATATTATGCTAAGTGAGATTCACCAATCTCAAAAAATGAATAGTTGTGTTTTCTTTTATGTGGAAGATATCTAGAAAAGGAGAGATTCCAATGATGTGGTGGAGAAGGGTGGGGGTATGAGGAAGGGAGAAGAGATGTAAAGACTGTAACAGTTGAAATAATGCTACATATGTATATGAAATTACCAATTCTAATCTCAAAGACATGTAGGGGAGCAGGAGAGAGGAGGTGGGACCCAGAGGGAAGTGCTCCAAGAGTTTTGTGCATGTGTGTTCCTTACTGTATACCTCAGTAAGATGTATAATTACAATGCACCAAATAAAAGTGTAAA
>PVLC010031223.1:0-18959 GCA_004027655.1 Graphiurus murinus
AGAGATGTAGGGGTATTCAGGGTTACAATGCAGGTATTTATATTCAGGGTCATTGGAAGAGGCTTGAAATGGGAAATATCAAAAGAAGGAAGGTCTGTGACAGCTCTTCCTTTGCTGTATCCTTGGGCTCCCGCTAAATGATGACTCTGTGTAATTAAAAGGAACAAAGTACATGTCCATGTTCCATCTTCGCAATCACAGCACTTTCTCGCTCCCTTTGTTTAACTGCTTTGTTCATCTGAAGCTGGTGTTAAAAAATAACAGAAATAGAAGTGAACGTATTCCTGCAGGGCTGTATTTTTAGTAGCTCATCACTTTGTACAAGTGGCTTCGAGGTTGCCGAGTCTAATTACCAGACTAAGAAGATGGTGTTGGGAAGAAAAAGGATATTGGAGTGAGTGGTGGGTGAGCTGCTTCCTGCTAAATTCCAACCGGAACCACCCACACACTGCCCAGTGAGTGGGAGAAGAAATTATATCAGAAAACAAGATGACGCTCTGGGTTTAAAAATCACCAGCATAAGTTGTTTGATGTACAAGTTTTCTAATTGGTTGTAGGAGGCAAAGCCACCTCTCTGCTGAACCACCCCCCAAGTGATGTGCCACTGGAAAAATGCTCCCAAAATGAGGGCAATTTTGCTAAAGAAGACTGTCAGGGAGGGGCAAACAGAATGATATCCAAAAGTGCAGGCAGCTGCATAGAGGTGCCGAGAGGGTGACCCCAGAAAAGGTGTTCAGGATGAACTTTTAATATCTTTATTAATGATTGCGAAGAATTAAAGAGTACTCGAATGCAGTTTATTGTTGGTATTGATTTATGAGCGAGCACATCTATTTATAGCTCTTTCTTATCTGCCACGTTGTTTTCCACCCTGGTTTGTAACATGCTCTGCCTCAAGGATGCTAAGAGGAAGGTCCTCTGACAGGTGGCGAGGGGTGAGTACCATTCACCAGGTTAGTACTTTGTCTAAGGGTCAGCAGGGGCATTTGATTAATGATAAGATGGCTTATAAGAAGATTCTGAATTAAGAAATGGGACAAAAATAAAGTAGGTCGAGTGGGAGAGAGGTAGAGAAAAAAAGTTAACTGCATTGATCTGAGCTAAGAGGACAGAAATAGGCACTTAGAAATGTGCAAGGGAGGCAGGAAAATGAACCAAATTATAAGTGGACAAAAAAAAAAAAAAAGATGAAGAACTGGTGAGCAGAACTTTGCTCAGAGCAGCCGGTAAGACTTGATAAATTCAGCAAGTGTTTTCAGAATACCACATGATAAAGGCGCTTTATTGAGGGCCAGTACCACTGTGTCCCGTTCTTTCTAGCTGATTTTAAAGTACACAGATGCCTGGTTATAATAGACCATATTATTACTTCTTGCTTGGCCTATTCAGATACAGATTCAGAGTTGGCATTCATCAGATGAACGAATGCATGATGCAAAACATACTAAATGAGCAACGTGGAATAATATTTGTGTTCTTGCTTTTGCTTTCTTGGTGTATCACTTATTTATTGTTGCACAATAAGCCGCTGTAAGGAAATGAGCGGCTTTAAACAACTAGCCATTTACTTCCACTATGGAGTGCTTGGGTGGTTCTGTTGATCTGGGCCAGCTTGATCTATCTCAGCTGGATTTGCTCTAGTGCATGTGGTAAGCTAGCTGCTTGGCAAGAGAGGGCTGGCTGAGGCTCACGCACATGTTTGGCAGTGACTGCCTGTTGTTTGGTGTCTCCAGGTTGACTGGGTCACAGGGGTCAGATCCTGCAGCCTGGGCACAGTAGCTGGATTGTTCACAGGGCAGAAGCAGAGACCAGAGTGAGAAGGAACACGTACAAGGTCTCTGGATGCTTAGGCTCAGAAATGGTGCGGCAGCAATTCTTCGCAATCTATTGCCCACAGCGAGTCACTTATGCAAGCTCGGATTCAAAGCGAATGCAAATAGACTCCAAATATTGATGGAAATTGCTGCTAAATCACCTGGCAGAGGGGTGGGGAGCGAAGTGATTGCTGTCTCTTTGAAAACCATCTACTACACCTGGACCGAATTTCTTGACTCTCAAGTGCAGAGAGAAATCATTTTGGCAAAACATCTGTATGTGGCCTGAACAGAAAGTTAGGTTGAGACAAATCAACACATCAACTGAATTAAAAATTCTCAAATATGTATTTATGTATGCACTCTAATGTAGAGTATATGATTAAGTCCCACTGAGACAGAATATCCAAGTTGTATGTGCAGTATTTACCGTCCGACAGATTAAATATGTTTTCTTGCTTTGCCACTCACTAATTCTTAAGTATTCTCTCCAGTCCTCAGCTTTCTAGTCTATAAGAGTACATCACACTAGAACCTACCGGGGAGCAACATACAAACTAACCCAGTATGTTTTCTTAGCGAACATTGGTATTGTCATTATTTTTAAGGATCATGCATACTGAGGTAGTATAGAAGAAACAAAAGAAATGGGAGATAAATAGGGAAGGAAAAAGATTATTGTAGTTTTAAATCTATAAACCCTAGGAGGATCCTCACCCCCACTCCATTCGCCTGTTTTCCTCCAGGCCTGAATTCTGAAAAGGTCCAATGAGTCTTAGAGTACTATCCGTTCTGGTTAATTAGTGTCTATATACTTTGTTAGCTTATAGAATGTGCATTTAGACATATCAAAAGAAGTCTAGAAAAATATACTGTTCAAAGCCCACTGATGTGGTACAGTCCAAGTGCTATTCATCAACTAGATAATGTCAACCTGAAGGTTCTGACAAAAAACAAATCATTGTTATCTGCCCTGTGCTTCATCCTCAAAAATCAAACTCATTTGGCTGATACCACCCCATGCATCTCTCATGTTCTCCATTTTCAAAGTTTCCTTAAAAAGAACCATGGAATCTCCAAATGCATATTTCTCTCCCACTATGGAGGTGGCTGGCATTCTCGTTGGAATGTCTATTCTATTCTTTTTTTCTCTCTTCTTGCTATTTTATTTTATTTTACTTCATTTTATTTTATTGACACTAGGGATTGGGATTGAACCCAGGAGCATTCTATCTCTGAGCTATAACCCCCAACCAGGCCTTTTCATTTTTTATTTTGAAACAAGGTGTCACTAAGTGGCTGAGACTGGCCTCAAAATATGTAATCCTCCTTTTTCAGCCTTCCAAGTACTGGCATTACAGGCATGAGTCACCAAACCTTGCTGAATGTCTATTTCTTGCTTTCCTGAATATCTCTCTGTGTCTTTAACTGGCTTGTGCTGAAATTCTTTTATGTCATATAAGCCTAGGACCAGTATTATACAGAGTTGTATTCTCTTCTCTCAACCACTGTGAACTTTTCTGGACACTTCACAGAATTATCTCTTCAACCACGCCAATATTTTAAAGAGAATATAAGAATGATGTTCTCATGGTTTCTAATATAAGAAAGATACATATTTTATTGTAATTTTATTCACTTTAATGATTTACACATCAAACAACATAAATCTTCTCTAGATATTTCTAAGATAAATGTTATCAACATCAAGAATCACATGATATACATAGATGGAACCCAAACTGATGAGCGGTGTGACCATTCTATTAACCTTGCTAAACAGAAAAGGTCTTGGAGACAGCAAAGCTGTCCCTTTTAAAGTTTGTGACCATACTTTTCCATCCAACTGCAGGTTAATCTGACTATAGGGGAAAATGAGAATATCTAGGGTTGGACAAACTTGAAATCAGATCCCTCTATGTTTCTGGACTATTTGTTTGCTTTATGAGATGTGACTTCCTGGCTCCACAGGAAGAGCAAGGAACATGGAAGAGGCTCATATCCCATCTGCCCACAAGAAACAAACAAACACACAAATAAACAAATAAAAAAAAAAACAGAAGGGAAAGTGGAAGGAGAGGGTGTCAAGGAGAACTTGAGTCAAAATGAGAGATTGTTTTTAACTTTGTTCTCCTGTAGTTAGCCCATGGTTCCAAGATTAGCATGCATTCTAGAAAAACAAAACAAATAAATTCTTAATTCTCTCTTTCAGAGAGTAAAAATGAATTATTTACAAAAATAGAATCTGAGACTCTGTAATGTTAAGTAACATAAAAAATAAACCAACGTACGGCAGAACTAAATCCTTGCAAAGCATGATTCTCAACTTCAACCAGTAAAAACAAAGAAACAAAAAAATTAGGGAAAAGTCAGAGTTAAAAAAATGTATTATTTTATTTGCTTATTATTGTAGTATTTTAAACAGTGCTTCTAATAATAAACTCTATCTTTTTGTATGTGTATGCCTGTAGATGTCTATGTGATGTGTATGTGTGTGATGTGTGTGTTTGTGTATGTGTGTCTGAGAGAGAGAAAGAGAGAGAGAGAGAGAGAGAGAGAGAGAGAGAGTTTCTAATTGTACACTATGACTCAATGTTCATGACTATGATTCAGGGGTTTTAAGATAGTGCTCTACAATTAATAGATTTACAATTTTAGGTAATTATGTTGATCATTTTCTCATCTTCATATTTTTCATGTGTGGAGAGAGATTAGGTAGGTAGGTGACTTTATTTTATTTCAGCTTTTATTTACTTACCTTATTAGTTTGATACCTTTATTATTAATTCTTGATATTGTTTTGTGGTAGAAGGCATTGAACTTGGGGCATTCTACCTGTGAGCTACACCCCTTTTTATTATTTTAGTATGAAATAATGTCTCTCTAAGTTGTTGAGGGTCTTGCTAAGTTGTTGAGGCTGGCCTAGAACCTGTGATCCTCCTGTATTAGCTCCCCAAGTACTGAGATTATAGGAGTATATCACTGCACTAGGCTAATTCTTTCTATTTTTGAAGAGAGTGTCCAAAAGATTTTGTGCAAACTGGAGAGGTCAATCTAAAAGCAAATAATCCATACTCTTACTTCTCAAAGGGTAACCTGTGGGTTTTGGTACTACCTAAGATATGTTAGTGGTATAAACCTATATGCCCCACCTCAAGCCTACTGAATTATAATAAGTTTATTTTAAAAATATTTTCAGGTGCTTAGTGTATATGGGAAAGTCTGGAAGGCTGTGATATTCTGCCTGGATGAAATTGTTGGTGTTCTAAATGAACCACTGCAAATATGTGTATAGGCCTGTTGATATAATGTGTAGAGTCACCCTTTCTGGCTAGAAGGCCTATTGATTTCATTAGACCTTAGAGAGATAGAAGAAGCAAAATATATATGAGCCAAATACTCCATTGTTTAAAATTGCACGAAGATTTCCTTAGTACCAGAGAAATTTTGAATTTACTCAATACTTAATGGGGATTTTGGTCTTATAAAAGTAAAGGGAGAATGAAGAGAAAGACCAGAAAAAAGGAGAGAAGGGATGAGAGGGAGAGGAAGACAAAGAGAAGAAGAGGAGGGTGAGAAGGAAGAGGGGGACTGAAAGAGAGAGAACAAAAACAAGTTATATGGAAAGCACTGGTAATCAATCCCCAGACTTAGAAAAAATGTGACTATAATGGAATTCGATTGAAACAATATAGGAATGGGAACTTGAAGGCCTAGCTGTGACTCTTATCTCTAAACAAAAATATATGTGAAGTTTGGAAAGTCAACTTTTATCTTTCTAGTCCCCTTGAACAGGGGATTGAACTTAGGGTGTGGTACCACTGAGGACATCCTCATTACATTTTATTTATTTATTTTTTTGAGACAAGGTTTGACTAAATTGCATAGGATGGACTCCAATTTATGATATTCCTATCTCAGCCTCCCAAGTAGTTAGGATTACAGGTATGCACCACCATACCCTGACCTATGACAGAAGGAGAAAGACTGTCATTCTCAGATGTTGATGATGGAATTGTGTGTTTATATTTTAAATGCAGATTGGATTGGATAGCATAGTATCATTTTTCTAGACTAGAAAACTAAAGACATGAAGAAAAATAGTTAAAATCTTCTAAATTATGAAAAATGTAGGCATTTTCTAGTCTTATTTATCCAATTGTAGTAGGAGAGAAGAATAAAATTTATTCTTGGAGTTTGTGATGTTAGATTTAGAATAAGTCAACAAAGTCAACACGATATAACGAGGTTACCAAAGTATATTCCAAGGGACACCAATTCAACAGAATATCAATAAGAATTTGGAGAAAAAACACTTTCCTTACTCAAATTTCCAGAATATAGACTTGAAACAATTTAGATAGCTATTTTCTTTTCTGCAGGGTTTCTTAGAAACTTTGCTATGCCATATCAGTTGTGCAACACCAATTGTTAAAAGATGTAGAATACACACCTTTTCAGAAGCTCATCATGAATACCTTTTGATTTGTCAATGTTGTTGTGCCAAGGAGAACTTACTTAGAGAAATTTTATATGACTTGAAGGAAACAACTTGTCTCTTAGTATCATTTTTCTCCTTCTGTACAAATGAGGGGGTTGTATTAGAAATCATTAATGTTCTTTCCAGGTATGAAACAGTACAGTTAAATAAAGCCTAAAAAATATCATGAGTTTCATTTGAGATAATGGTGAGTCAGTGCATGACACAGAACAGGATAATGAGTCTGCCAATTTGTGTGGTAGGGATGATCAATGCTAGGGAAGATCAGGAAGGCTAGATATTAGTGTGGGCTTAATCCCAAAGAACAGACTGAACTTGTAAGAGTAGGAGTGGCAGAAGAAGGGATATTTTAAGGAACGATAGCTTTGAATTGAGGTGTGGAGCTAGACACAGTTTTAATATCAGAATATTCTTGTTCTCTAGGGATAGAACCAGACCTGAACCAGGTAGAAGAGGAAATGTATTAGAATGTCACATTTAGAGGCTATGACATATGACTACAAAAAGGGTATGGAGCACATGACTTTGGGACAGTTAGAAGCAGGACTTGAATCAGCATCATAAAGTATATTCTGTCTTCTCTGTATCTCTGATTTACACCTTCTTTTGCACATCCATCCCATCCTGCTAAATAGTAGAGAATGTGGCCAGCAGGAGGCCCTGAGTCTCATATGCCTTCTCTTCTTACATGAAAAGGTTTGAATCTCTTTTCTTTCCAAGTCTATATTCTCTTGGAGAATGCTTCTCATTGGCTTCTTTGGATCAGGTGCCTTCTTGGACTAGTTATCTATAGTCACCTTCTTTATTTTAATAGAATTAACTTCTTATGTTTTTTTTAAACTAGTTTCCATTTTATTCCATGCATTTAAAAATATTTTCCAGAGAAAGTATGCCAGTTATCTATTGATGGATAACAAATTGCCCTAAATTTGTTAGGGCAAAAAATTGCCCATTTTATGTTCTCATAATTTTGTAGGTTGGGAAGTTGAAAAAGGTCTGGCTCAGCAGTTGTCATGTGTGATCATGTGGCTGCAATTTGTTGTTGGCTGTAATTTCAGATATCAAAAGACTTGGCTGGATTTGATATACAAGAGTTCATGGAGCTGTTGACCAGAATATCTTCCTCCCCTTGTAACCTGGGTGTTTTATACCATGCTGCCTGAGCTCTTAGAGAGACACCTCAAGAGGTAAGATTCAGGAAGAGGGTACTTTAAGAGATCAAGGCAGGAGCAGCATGCCTCCTCTGACCTCATTTCATTTGTCAAGCAATGCCACCTCTACTTCTTTCACTTGGCTACAGATGAAACAATAAGCCCATAGCACATTCTGTGGAAGGTAATGCATATTCATTCCTCTGCTTATGGGGAGAAGTGTTAAAAATGTAGCCATCTTTAATGTCATGGGAGGCTTCCTTAGGATTCCCTAGACTGTCAAAGAATGTTCATGGCATAAAAAATTTTAAGAACATCTACTCTAGAGGGCATTCTTAAGTATAGTGTATTCAGTAAAAAAAAAAAAGGTGGGTATATTTAATTAGTATTAGCTTTAGAAATTATCCAAGGTAACCAATAGATATCTACTGAGTTATTGTGCATAGATTGTCCAAGTTGTATTACTCCTCTGTCTTGACTGTCTTTTAGAGACAAAAAGAAAAAGTGGGAGAAAGAAAAAAAGTCTACTTAACCTTGATGGGTCAAAAATGACAGCACTGAGCTTTGCCCTCAAACTAGAAGAGCAAGTGAAGAGTTTCATAATGGTGAAAGAATCTTGCTTATGGGGAGATAAGACTTGTCTTCCTCTGTTGAATATAATTAAAAGAGATAGGAAAGAAACATGAAGAGGGCCTCTATACTCTCTCAAACATGCTGCTGTGATGAATCAAAGAGATGGGAAGTGACACCTTCCATCTCCGGGACACCCAGAGTAGAAATCCAGTCAATAAGACAGAATGCTCATTCATGTGCAAGGCCTCTTCCCCTTCAGAGGAGAAAGATGAAAACTGACAGCATGCCTCTCATGCATTCCCCACCTCTCTGCACATGTGGAAAGAGCCTTTGGGTGAGGAAGACTCCAAGTTTGTATCTATGGGATATTTGAGTGAGATTGTTATCTTGGGGTTTAGCTAAGAATTTCTGCATGTTCATTTACAGCCTCCAACTAAGAGAAAAATGAGGGAAGTTATCATGTGAAGAAAGCTGAACTCCTTAGGTTAGAAGACTTGCAGGCATACATAAGAGCCTGACCCATCTGAGCTGTTTCATGGAGTCATGCAGTGTTTCCTCTTGTTGGAGGTGGGCAGATTCCACGACCTCCAGTAGATGTCTGAAAACACAATTGTACCTATTTATACCTACGATAAACTTTCTCCTCTTCAGTTAACAGAAGCACTTAACAGTCTCCTTGGCACATCTGAATTTCCAGCATCACTATTCTTGCACTTTGGAATCATTCTTAAGTAAAATAAGGCTTACTTGGTGAAAAGCACTGTAGTGAACTAACAATTGTTCTGATACTTGAGATGTCTTTGAAGTGACTAACTGGCAAGTAGCATATACAGTGTGGATCCATTGGACAAGGGGATGATTGATCTCCCAAGTGAAACTGGTAGACTTCATCACTCTACACAGAATTCTGTAAAATTTGAAATTTATGAACTGCTTATTCGGAGAATTTTCCATTTGATATTTTCAGATAATGGTTTACTTTGGGTAAATAACATCATGGGGGTGCACAACTGTGAATACAGAGGGGAAGGGTACTGTATCTCCTTTATGGATCACAGCATATTGAGCATAAGGAAAACACATGATTTAGTATTGTTATATTTACCCTGATGGCCTAGTATGAGATATTGAGATTGGGGGGAGGGGGGGCTAAATAATGACTACAAGCCATGAAAAGCAAAACTAATCTTTCAATAAACTTTGTATTCCTAGTATCTATAAGTGTCTGGATTGGATAGACTTTTAAGAAATGATTAATGAATGAATAAATTATTATTTAATGAAACTATCCAAAGGGGTAAGGATGCATAGCTTCTTATAATATAAAACACAGGCTATTTTATTTTGAACTATAAGGTCTTATGATACCTGGCCTCTGATCAGTTACCCAGTACAATCTTTCAGGACTCCTCCCTTACTCACCAAACAAAGAAATCACAAAGTAACTCCAGGTATGTGTCTTAGTGCCTCTGCTTATGCTTCTCTGATTCTCAAGATGTAGACAAGGCTAAGATAGGTAGTCAGAGAAGTACCTCTATGAGAAAGCGGTATTTGAGCAGAGACCTGAAGGATGAGTCAGAGTCAGTCATGTCAAGAAATGGAAGTAGGAGTAGAAAGCATAATCTAGATGGAGAGGAAAAGAATTACAGAGGAGTGAGCTTAATTCTTTTCTTTACACAGAAAAATAGCTGGTATGGTTGAAGGATATTGAGTGAAATCTAGAGCTAAACATGGTAATGCCAGAGATAAGAGAGTTGGGTGGAGGCCAGGTCACGTAGAACCATGAAGGCTATGTAAGGAGCTTGAATCGTGCTGTAAGTGGAAAGGAAAGTCATTTAACCATATTAAGCAGGATCAAGGCATTATCAGATTTGTCATTTAAGAAGAGATTCTTTCGCAAGAAGACAAGTATGGATTTGAGGAGACCAGTTGGAAGGCAACTGCAGAAGCTCAAGTAAAATATTGGCTCAGATATTTTATCCATGATGTGAAAGAGAAGTGGAGCTATTTAGTATATATTACATATTCTACATTTTATAAATCATAGCTAAGAACATTGATGGGTTGGAGGAATGATTGAATGTTCAATTAACTAGAAAAGTATTTATATTTACTGATACCCAAACATAAATGTCTATTATAATATATATATAATAATAATACACTGAAATGCCATTTTTCCCCTAACAAATTGACAAGTGCTTTTTAAGACAGGAAGAATCCCCAAACTACATGGGTTTTAAAGTGCCATCTCATTGTCCAACAATTGAGGATCAGTTAAATAAATTGTAGAGTATGCATATTTTTAAATGCTGCTTGGTCATTAAAAATGATGCTGTGGAAGATGACACAGAAAATATTCATGAGAAGTTTTATCTGTTCAACAACCTGCTATCAGGGTTCATGATTCTTGTTAAATTCCAAATGAATTTGTAGTAAATAGTAGGAAATAATAATAACTTTAAAATTTGGTACAGCATTTCCCCAAGGAAGGGAAATATCTCATTTTTTAAGAAATGTTCTTAAAAGAAATTTGTTGGGGGAAAGTAAAACTTTGAAGACAGGCATCATCATGATACAAGGTCAACATAAAAGTGACTAAACTTTTTTGTAAAATAAATATTAATATTGGAAAACAAATATCTTGGGCCAGTGGCCCTTGGCATATAATTTGAACATGAGGCTGTTATTATTTGTGACAATTAAGGATGAGCCAGAGTCCATAAATCCAATATGACAAGGCAAGTAACATGCTTTATTAGATGTGTGTGTGTGTGTGTGTGTGTGTGTGTGTGTGTGTGTGTGTGTGTGATACTAGGCATTGAACCAAGAAGCAATCTCCCCCTGAGCTATCCCCTCAAACATTTTATTTTGAAACAGGGTCTCACTATCTTGCTGAGGGTCTCGTTAAGTTCCTGAAGCTGGCCTTGGACCTATGATCCTTCTGTTTTAGCCTTCCAAATACTGGAATTACAGGCATGCACCACCACACCAGCTTTTATCAGAATAGTCTAATGGCCATGAGAACATAGATCTGCCGCATCTCATGATCTAAATTCTTAGGAATTTATCAAAAGATCTGGAAATGCCTTTTGTTTACCATGGTGTAAGTCATGGTATTTTGAACAAATCCTTCAAAATGCAAATGGATATTAACTTAGTCATTCAAAAATGATATCTTGGGTTGGAAAAGTTAATCATACTTGAAGAAAACAGAGTTAGAATGTCAAGAGCATAAAAGAAGGTCTATTAGTGAACAAGGAATACAATCTTATGGTTAGTAAAGGATAAACTTCTTGCTAAAAGTTCCCACAGATATTTGTCCACAGGTTAACTCTAAACATGAAAGGAATGAAAGTTGACTGTAAGTACAAATTAAGGTCAAATTCAAGGTGAAATAGAGTGTCAGCCACTCAGTGCCTGGGCTTCCCATTGCTAACAGAGAAGAGGAAATTTATTATTCATTCTCTATGTGCAGACTTTTGCAAACCCCTGGAAAGAGCTATGAAATTTGTCTTCTATTTTCTGGTTTTGTCCTCTGTATTGCAGGTTACAGGTAGCCCTTAAACAGAAAGTATATGGATGAGTTGCTATTTTATTTTGGAGGTACCATGGTGTGCTGGTTTCTTGCCATTATTATAAGATTAACATTGATGTTGACTGTTGTTTGTAGGGTTGCCACACAAGAGGGAGGCAGCCTGATACATTCAAAGGCAAAAGCATGGCTCAGTCATTTTGGGGTGTGGTGAACTTGGGAAAAAATCTTCAAAGTCACACTCCTTAGTTAGTTTGTTTGTTTTCATAGGAAAATAGGAATAACAAACTTTCCCAACATGTGAGTATTTGATAAGTAATGCATGTGAAGGATCTGTGTGAATTTAAAATGTCTGTGCATATATAAAATAATTATATTGTTCAGTGTAGGGGACCTGTCTTTAGCTTTTGTCATGAAAATGCCTCTTGTGCACTCCTGATGCTCAGCACAGCAACACTATCTCATCCAATCTGCATCTCTAAATATAAAGTCTATTTGTCCTATGTCTTCCTCCACTGGGCTTATTATATGCCAGTCAGCCCATTAGTCCTTTAAATGGGAAGTTATTGTTTACTCTGCAATTTCCCAAGTGATATTATTTGAATGTCTTCTTGAAATTAGCATTTTCCAACATGTGTCATATTTATGTATCACAGGAATAGTTGTCAGGTACTGTGCTGAGATTTCTCATGCATTATCTCATTTAATCTATGACTGTCTTGGAAGGCAGATATCAGATGCTTTTCTATCTGCAGTTGCATTGGCATTCTATGAAGATGGAGCCAGTATCTCATTCATCTTTGAATCTTGAACATGGTCAAAATAGTGCTCATTAATTGCTCTAATTATAATTGCCATTGTTATTTTTACTCTTACTATTTGGTAGGTCCTTATAATACAAACATATTTGACACTAGGCTAAGCATTTTTCATGCATTATCTCAGGCACAATTGGTCACTTTTAAAACTTGAGGAACTTGGTACTCACAGAAAAAAAGCTGCCATTACAATGCCCCTGGTAATAATAAGAATTTAGATTTTGAAGACTGACTTCAAGACCAGTTTCTCCATTGCTACTCTTCACTGCTCCTGTGGGAGGATCTGCCTAGAATCTTGGACCATCTTTATCTAATGCAATGATCATGGTACAAATTTATTCATTAAGGAGTTGTACAGAGCCCTGGTTTTCTTCATTACACAGAGTTGACATCACTCTCATGACACTTCCAAATCATGTTTGCTCTTTATGCACTGCAAGGTGAGGCTTAGTTGCAACCATCTGCCACATGCCTTATCTGAAGAATTATTGTTGAGGAAGCAGTGCAAAAAGTAAACTACTGAAGTTCTTATAAGATGGGAGTTGTTGTTCACCTGACTGTATCTCCATGTCTGGTACACTTTCAAATACAACTAAGAGTAAGGAAGCTTAAGGATTTCTTGGTTGTTTCTGAGAACTGGCACTGGTACTGCTGCTGGCTTTGAAAAGGATGGTCAGCACAGCAGGACACATGGCAGTGGTCAGCCCGAAGCTTCTTGGTTTGAACACTGATTAGGAGTAAAAGTGCTTCTGGCATCAGCCTGGCGCCTGCACTCTGATTACCATCATGCACCCTAAGGGAGAAAGAAAAATAAGATGAACCCTTCAGATGAGCCCAGAAACCAAGGTGAGGAAAATGGCTCTTATTGCAGCAGAAATGAGGGGATGTTTCATCAAAAACAAGGAAAGTAATAAAAAAAGAAACCTGGGACAAAGTGTTAAAATGTCTGGGAGGAATGATTTTTCAATTCCAATATTGGCATATGTAGCTCCACACAAAGCTAATTTAGAATAGTGATTGTCTTTTCATGTATAAGGATCTGTTAACTATGCTGGTTGAAATTCTTCATTTTGCGTACATAAGATGGACAATGTTTCTTGTAGAACCCAGCAAGGGATAGGAGAACAACCATAGGCCGAATCATTAATCCACTAGCTCACAGAATCAATTATTCATGTTCCCTTTATTACTCCACTCATTTGTAAAGAGACTTTGAGCTACTTACAGTGGGAAGCTACACTTAATAAAAATAGATTTCAGAACAAAATAAATATAAGAACCAGTAAATAAAAGATAGAGGCACAGAACCTAGATGACAAGACTAGCCAAGTTCTTGACCAGGAGCCAAGGAAGAAATGGAGATAACATACTTGTGTCAACTGGGAATTATTTTTCCAACAATACACATTGCCCTGTCATAGAAAAAAACATTCTTTCGCTGAGAGCACAACAGAGTTATTGAGAAATAATAATTCAGAAACTTCTGTATGATTCCAGTATTTGTCGCCATGAAGAATAGTGTGCTAAATAAGGGTGCTGAGATGATGCTTAATACCTAGCTGTGAGCTACTTAGAGTTGACAGTGAAAAGAGAAACCTAGTAAGGTACCTAATAAAAGAAATGGGAATTAAAAAATTTCTTTCCAAGGAAAAATAATTTTTGCTACTTTGAATTTTGAAACAAATTGGTTCTTTAAGCTATTATCTAAGCATCTAAAGACCATCCAATAATTAATAGAATAGGGTCCTAGGGAGAATAGGCATTTTTTAATTTTTTTAAATTTACTTTTCATTATATCTATAGAAAATTGGTAGGACAGGATAAATAAAATCTATGTAATTATCTTCCAGACTTGGTAATTTTAACATTTTGTTGTATTTAATTTATCTGAATATTGTTTAACTATACTAAATATAAAAATTTGTGTTTTGCCTTTGGTATTTTATATACATTTGTATATTATTTTTATTTACTTATTTTTGGGGTACTGGGGATCAAACCCAGGGACATTCTACCTCTCTGAGCTGCACCCCCAGACCTATTTTATTTTTTATTTTTGAAGTAGGGTTTCGCTAAGTTGCTGAAGGCCTTGCTAAGTTGCTGAGGCTGGCCTTGGACATAAGATCCTCCTGTCTCAGCCTCCCAAGTACTGCGTTTACAGGCTTGAGTCACCGTACACGGCTTTACATTTTCAATAATAAGAACACATTTTCTTTTTTATTTGTGCATTTTAATTACACAGAACAATGGCTTTCACTTTGCAAACTCATGCATGCAAACAACATACTTTGACCATTTCTATTCTCATTACCTTCGCTTATTCTCTCCTCTAATAGTCTTCCTGCCACTTTCATGTCATCTTTATTTTTTATTTCCTAAATTCCATTTATCTGGGAAAGCATGAGATACTTGTATTTCTGTGTCTGGCTTATTTTGCTTAAAGTTATGATCTCTAGTTCCATCTGTTTTCCAGCAAATGACATGATTGTATTCTTTTTCATGGCTGAAAAATACTCGTATGTGTGTGTGTATGTGTGTGTGTGTGTTTGTGTGTGTGTGTGTTTGTGTGTGTGTGTGTGTGTTTGTGTGTGTACCATATGTCCTTATCCATTCAACTGTTGATAGAGACCTAGGCTAATTTCACAAATTAGCTATTGTAAATTGTGCTTGGAGAAACATGGGTATGCTGGTATCTCTATAGTATGCTAACTGTAATTCCTTCCAGTGCATACTGAAGATTGTTATACCTGGATTATATAGTTCTACTTTTAGTATTTTTAAGAATGTCCATACTTATTTCCATATGGGTTGTACTGATTTGCATTTCCACCAACAGTGTGTAAGGGTTCCTTTTCCCCTAAACTTCCCTAACACTTACTGTTTTTGTATTCTTGATGATACTCATTTTGACTGAGGTAAAATGGAATTTCCGTGTAGTTTTGATTTGCATTTCCCTGATGGTTAAAGATGTTGAAGATTTCTTTTTAATATAATTACTGGCCATGCATACTTCTTTTGAGAGGAATCTGTTCAGTTCCTTTGCCTACTCATCGATTGAGTTATTTGCTTTATTGGTATTAAGTTTTTAGAGTTCTTTGTGTATTCTGGATATTAATCCTTTGTTAGTAGAGTAGCTGGCAAAGATTGTTTCTTATTCTGTAGACTGTCTCTTTACTCTTGTTTCCTTTGATGTGCAGAAGCATTTTTAATGTGAAAGTGTTCTATAGTATTTATTCTTGCCATTATTTCCTGAGCTACTTAAATTCTGTCCAGAAAGTCATGGCCTCTATCTGTGTCTTGAGATGTTGCCCCTGTTTCTTCTAGCAACTTCTACAGTTCAGGATTCACATTTGGGCCTCTGAATATTTTGAGTGGATGCGATAGGGATCTAGTTTTAATCTTCTACATATCGATATCTCATTTTCCCAGGACCATTTAACACCTTGTCTTTCTTCTAATGTCCACATCTGTCAAAAATAAAATGGCTATACCTGTGTGGACTTGTCTCTGTGTCTTCTCTTCTACTCCAATTGTGGACATGTCTGCTTTTATGCAAGTGCCATGCTGATTTGGTTACTGTGGCTCTGCAGTGTATTTTGAAATCAGGTATTGTGATGCCTTCAGCTTTGCTGTAACAAGAGCATCTTTCTGAAAAAACCTGAATACCATTATCACACCCAACAAAATGAAAGTTAACATTTCTGATTACCCAGCAAATACCATACCTGCAGTTGAACCCAAAGTATGCTCCCTAAAGTTCTATACCTAGTGTATTCAAAACACCATGCAGTGTGATATCAAGCACCGTGCCTTAGATGGAATTTGGGATCATTGAAATACCACAATTTTGCAAATTAGAAATGATTATACAGGGTGGGCATTTCCTAACCTTCTAACTGTGGCAGAATCCATTACATTATTTTTTTAGGAGTTTGTAGGGAGGCCTATAGGAAATATAATTTGACTTCAGTTTTCCTTAAAAAACATATTTTGTTCTTTTTCACAATTGACATAAATTGTACCTAAACTGAAGAAATACGCAATACAGTGGATTTTGACAAAAAAAATGTACTACCTTGTTGCCTCCACTCCATTAAAGCTATAATCGATTCTTATCACCCCAGTCATCCCACATACCACACACACAATGGACTTGTATCACCATAAAAAAAGTTTTGCTGTTCGTTCACTTCTTAGCTTCTGGTACCATGCTGCGTGTGTACTGTTTGGTATCTGGCATATTTTTGGCAGATTTTTACTGGTGCCTTGTAATTATGCATCATAGTGAAGATCAAAGTCATGCAAACAAACACGCACACAGGTCTTCCTGTGTTTCCCTTCAGGTTCCACCCTGCTACCCACCCCTCCCCACATGAATCTCGAGATTGGTATTAGTGAGATTGGTAGTGATATCTTCATACATAAGTATAGCATAAGTTGAATCGTTTCTTTCTACAGTTCTTCCCTTGCCCCTTCCCAACTCCCTCTCCCTATCCTCTTTCACTATTCTACGGACCTCTCTCCTGAATTATCTAAAGTTCCTTTTGTTTCCTAGTTTCTCATTAGTGTCCACATATGAAAGAAAATAATCAACCCTTGATTTGCTGAGATTGTTTGGTCTCAGCATAATATTCTCTAATTCCATCCACTTCCCTGCAAATTATATAAATGGATAAAAAATCTGGCATATATACTCAGTATAATTTTACTCAGCCATAAAGAACAACAAAATTATGTCATCTGGCATATTTTTTAAACTTAGCATAATGCTTTCACACTCATCCACATTTTTTCATGCATCAGTAGTTTGTTCTGTTCTATTGCTACATAATATTCCACCATATGAATATCTTACAAATTGTAATTTTTATTGATATATATTTGGGTTGTAATGAGTCTTTTGCTCTTATGAATAATGGTGCTATGAATATGCTTATTTGAATAGATTTTTAGATGCATATTTTTATTCATCTTGGTAAATGCCAAGGAATGAAGTAACTGCATAAGTGTATATTTATATAAAGAATGTAAAATTGTTTTTGAAGTGGCAAAAGTTGTTTTACACTCTCATCTACTATGAATTAGAAATCTGCTAAGTCTAATTTGCCACCTATATTTGGTGGTCCCAGTCATTTTCATTTTAGCAATTCTAATTGGTATGTAGTATTATTTCAGTGGTGTGGTTAAACATATTTTTTAGCTTATTTTTTTGTAAAAGATGAAGTCCCTTGCTCATTTTATTGTTTTTTACTTATCTTTTGCTATTGAACTACAGGAATTCTTTTCATATTCAAGATACAAGCCTTTAACAGTGAATAATTACTGTGAGTTTGTCATTCCAATTTTTATTTTTTTAAATGATTCCTTTTAATACTGAAGAGTTTTTAATTTAATGAAATTTACTGTATCTTTTATGATTAATGCTTTTGATGTCCAGGAAAATTTTGCTTACCCAAGATCGTGAAGATAAGATCCTCTCCTGGAAGTTTTATAGTTTTAGCTTTGATTTTTAAACAAGATGTATCTCAAATTACTTTTTGTGTTATGTGAACTAGTGGGCAGGGCTCATCCCCCCCCGATGGATGTAGTATTGTTCCAATACTATTTTTTGAAGAAACCATGTTTTCCAACTGAATTGTCTAAGTATCTTTGATACTTAAACTTCCTGAAAATCAATTGACCAAATATATGTAGATATGTAGATTTGTTCTAGACTTCCCTCTCTTGTCCTATCAATTTAGTTACCTATTACAAATAGAAAAGATCTTGATTACTATAGACTTAGAGTGAATCTTAAAATCTTCTACTGTAAATCTGTTAAGATTATATTGACTATTTTATGTCCTTGTTTTTATATTTTTTTAGAATGAACTTGTCAATTCCTACAATGAAAGAATGCTAGGAATTTAATTGCTATGGCATTAAATCTATATGGAACTATTTAGGAAGAACAGCTGTCTCAAGAACATTAAATCTTTAAATTAATGATGGAGGAAAGCACACGGAGTGACATATACATGTGTGTTTGAGTCACTTTGAGTTTCACTATGATGTACAATTACATTGTACCAATAAAAATATTTAGAAAATTAATTAGTTAATTAAAAATCATCATATGCATTCATTTATTAAGTTATTTCTAATTTCTTTCTGGAGTATGTTTTGGTTTTTAGTGTGGAAATCTTAGACAGCTTAATTGTTTTTCCTAATAATTACATAATTTGATGCTAGTTATAAGTACTATTTTAAAATGTGCTTCACCAATTATTTGTTGCTAAGATTAGGGAATATATTATTTTGTGTACTGAATTTGTATCCTGCAGACTTGTCTAATTTACTTATTAATTTTATGAATTTATGAATTGCTTTTTTCTGTTAATATCATGTCCTCTGTAAATAAAAAAGACGTGTTTTCTTTCTAGATTCTATGCCTTTTCTTTCTTTTCAAAGCTTTAAATCATTTCATAGGCTATCCAGTGTGTTTAAATAGAAGCATTAAAAGCAGACATTTTGCAATTAGCTCCAGTCTTAGGAAGTATGCTGTTGTTTATTTGTTTGGTTTTTGTT
>PVLC010031224.1:0-10317 GCA_004027655.1 Graphiurus murinus
AACCCGGATCCTCCGGTCTCAGCCTCCCAAATGCTGGGATTACAAGGGTGTGCCACCACGCCCGGCTGCCAGCCCCAATCTTAATGGGGAAAGAATCATCATTTTCGCACAGACAGGAGCAAGGGTAGGATGTCTGCCCTCGCCAATCCAACTGGAAATTTCACTGGAAGTCCTAGATGGAGTAAGAAAGCAAGATGAAGAAATAAAAGTCATACAGCTTGGGAAGAAAGAAAAGTATTTCTGTTTTGGGAGAGAGGTTTAGACACGGGGGGTCACAGGTTCAAAGCCAGTGTGTGGTAACTTAGGGAGACCCTGCTTCAAAATAAAATAATAAAACAGGGCTGGGGGTATAGCTCAGAGGCAGAATGCCTCTGGGTTCTGTCCCTAGTACCAGGAAGGGAAGGGAAGGAAGGAATTAAAATTATTTCAATTCAGAGACAACATAGTTACCTACATATAAGATTCTAATGAATCTACTAATAGGGCTACTAGAAGTAATAAATGAGTTTACAAAACTGCAGGATAAAATGTTAATACACAAAAATCAGTTACATTTTATATACTAGCAATTTTCAAATGGAAATTAAAATATACAAAAAGTATACTATTTCTAGTAACACCAAAAATACTTAATTCTAAGTCTGTTGAAATATGTTCCAACTGGTATAGTGAAAAGTATAGGCAAAAGGGATGTAGAAATAAAAGAAGATCTAAATTCATAGAGAAATATAAGATGTTCACGGGTTGCAGTATTCAATATTGCTAATACATCAACTTTTTCCAAACAAGTCTATGGCCCTAGTGCAATTCCACTAAACTCTACAGTATGATTATTTTTTATATAGAAATCAACAAGGTCATTTAAAAATTATATGGAAAGGAAAAAAGAACTATAAGTGGCAAAATGCTTTTGAAAAGGAAAAAGCCAAATTTAGAGAAGTCAGACCAACTGATTTCGAGACTTACAAAGTAACAGCAGTAAACACAAAATGATTTTGGAAAAAAAAAAACAAGTCAATAGAACAGAAAAGAGATTTCAGAAGCAAACCCAAACATGTGCAGGCAATTGACATCTGGCAGAGATGAACGGTCATTAGGTAGAAAAAGGAAGTATTATTTCAACATTTGGTACAGCATCAATTTGGTACCGTGAGCTCAAAGTGACCTTCCACTCCCAGCTCAAACCTTACAGAAAATTAGCTCAAAATAGATCATAGCCCAAACAGGAAGCCTGGACCTCGACCACTACTCGACCAAAAATAATAGTAATAAAAAGTCTTCATGAACTTAAGCAAAGATTTCTTAGATACAACACCAAAAGCATTATCTACACAAGAGGAAATCAATAAATCAGGCTTCAACATAATTAAAGCCTTCTGCTGTGAGGGAACTGAAAAGATGAACAATGAAATATATAGATGAGCCTGTATCCACAACGTATGAAGAACTCTCAGGATAGTACACCTGGTAAACTGGGTTAAGAAAACATACCGAGGATTTGAACATATAGTTACTTAATGAGGAGACACGAATTGCAAGCATGTAAGATACGCTCAGTATTCCTTCATAGCTGAGAAACACGTGCTACGAGTCCTATGAGCAACGTCTGCGTGCTCCCTAGACCGGCCGCCAAGATGAAAAGCATAGCAATACCAAGCACTGGCCAAGAATGGGCGGGTGCAGCTGGATGTCCACACATTGCACGCATTTATTTATGTATTTATTTATTTTTATTTACTTATTTATTATTTTTCTGATACTTCTGAGCTAGATCTCTACTTCTGAGCTAGATCTCTAGTTCTATTTATTTATTTTTGTACTGGGGATGGAATCCAGGGGGCATTCTCCCTTTGAGCTTTACTCCCAGCCCTTTTTATTTATTTATTTATTTTTAATATTGAAACGGGGTCACTAAGTTGCTGAGGGTCTCGTTAGGTTGCCTGAGGCTGGCCTTGAACCTGTGATCCTCCTGTCTCAGCCTCCCCAGTGCTGGGATTACAAGTGTGTGCCACCACACCCAGCCGCAGCACTTACCACTTCTTAGCCTGCTTTGGCTGAAAGTTTAACTAGCACAACACCCAAGTGCTAAAGGTCTCTTCACAGCTCTTTTTTTTTTTTTTTTTTTTTTTGCGGTACTGGGGATTGAACTCAGGGGCATTCTACCTCCAAGCTAGCCCCCAGCCCTATTTTTTATTCTTTATTTTGAAGCAGGGTCTCACTAAGTTGCGGAGTGCCTCACTAGGCAGCTGAGGCTGGCCTCGAACCCGGATCCTCCGGTCTCAGCCTCCCGAAGGCTGGGATTACAAGCGTGCGCCACCACGCCCGGCTCTTCACAGCTCATTTTGATAATCTCCACCACACATCTTTTCCACTTGTCACTCTCTTACCCACGTTTTCAACTAACATTTCTTAATTTCTATATTTAAAAAAAAGGCCCCTTTTCCTGTGGTTTTTTAGATACTTGCATTTTTTTTTTTTTTTTAAAGAAAGAGCATTATGCCTACACCAATGGCCCTTCTAAGGAAGCCCTTTTCTAAGTTCAGACTCCTCTGCATTTGGCAAATCACTGGTGCATCCTGCAGCGCAGGTGAATGGCAGACAGTGCTGTGGGGCCACTGACAGGCGGTTCTGGGGAGTGAAAATCAGCACAGAACTGACCAGTGGTTGCCCAGGGCTGTGGGCGGGAAGGGGCGCTCTCAGGGGGCCGGCGGGGATTGGGGGGGGGCGGGAGGCTATACCTTGATCCAGTGGTGATTTTCATGATTATACATGTGTTTGTCAACACGCAGACCTGTACTCCAACGTAGTGAGTTTTACCCAACGTTGAACAGGCGTTTAAAATAATGTTGCTTCCTTGTAACCACTGTGTCGGCTTCTTGTATCTCCAAGGGTAACAGGGCGCATCGGCTCCAACCACAGACACCCCAAGAAGCGCCTGGGATTTGATGGGGCTAAACGCGAGTCTTGGTCATTGGGGTTTTAGCTCCATGTAAGATTGCAACCTCCTGAGCTCTGCGAGAGCCAAAGCACCCTTTAACGGCACTGTTCCGGGCACGGCGACACTGCGACACTTGAACCTCTCCTGGGGTCTCGCCAAGAGACTTCCCATCTGCCCCTCTGACTAGTGTTCTGACGGCCCCTCCTTTCCCTTCTCCTTTCCTCTTAAGACACTGCTCCTCCTGCTTGCTCTTTTACTTACTTTTGACATTTAAAAATATATATTGCAGAAAAATCTCAAGCATCAGAGAGGAAGAGGGAGGGAAAATAACAGGATAACCCCCCACGCCCCTCTTCCCCAGTCTCAACAGGTACTACATCTGCACTGCTCCGTTTCTTCCGAGCTCCCCCACCCCCTCCCAGCTCCTCATTGCTCCCAGGACTTCAAAGCAAGTCTCCAGGGATTTCTAAAGTCACCCAAATTGGAAGTTCCTGGGTCTGTTTATAAGTGATGGGCTCTGCAGTGTGTTGAAGAATTCCTTCCCACTCCAAGAAATCTGTTATATTTTTCTAGCTAGCCCCTGTATGACCTCATTTTCTTTGGTTTCAACCTCGAGTTGAAAGTCTACTATTTTTTAAAACACAAAACTTCCACGATATGCCACATATTACTCATATATGTGTGTGTATTATTCTATTATACCATATATACTATCATACATATTATACTATATATACTCTACTATATATACTATATACATTGACCAGGTCCATCCATATTATGAATGACATTATTTCATCCTTTTTTATTGATGTATAGTATTCCATTGTTCTTTCTTTCTTTCTTTCTTTCTTTCTTTCTTTCTTTCTTTCTTTCTTTCTTTCTTTCTTTTCTTTTCTTTCTTTATGTGACACTGGAGGTTGAACCCAGGGGTGTTCTACCACTGAGCAGCACCCTCTGTCCTTTTCTAACTTCTTATTTTGAAACAGGGTCTCTCTAAGTTGTCATGCACTGGCCTCATACCTGCAATCTTCCTATCTCAGCCTCCCAAGTGCTTGGATTACAGGCATGTGCCACCAAGCCCTGCTTAGAAGAACTCACAATGCATTTTTACTTATTGATTTATTTATGATTTTTGTGGTACTGGGTTGAACCCAGGACCTCAGGCATGATAGGCAAGCACTCTACTACTGAGATCAATTCCCAGTCTAACATTCTCCTTATTCACTTTATTCAATGCATGTGTAAGTTGATTCCACATCTGGGCTGTTATGACTAGTGCTGCCAGGGACTCTGGAACCCAGCTGCCTCTCGCCAGACAGAGCCTGGGGCACCCAAGAGAAAGGTGGGAAGAGGTCGGTCGGCACAGTGCTGCAGAGACGGAGGAGCCAGTGCACACGCGCAGCGGTACAGGCGAGGAGACACAGTTCCCAGCCCACACGGCGCATGTCACGGTAACCAGAAGAGAGGATTTGGAATGCATCCACCAGAAATCAAGACTGAAGGTGATGGATAGACTAATTATCCCAATTTTAGTGTTACCCAATGTATACATGAACCAAACTTCACACTGTACTTTGTCAGCACATGTGTACTAGGTGTCAACCAAGATTACACACACACATACACACACACACACACACACACACACACACACACACACACACACCGGGAGTCCTTGGGGCTGATGCTGAAGACAGGTACCAGAAATGACTTCTAGAAAAGATCCCAAATATGCTGTGATCAGAACTCCATCCAATCACACTCAACACTAGAATTGTCTTGCAGGTTACTAAACACTAACAAGATTTTTATGTACAAGACTTTGCATTTATACCCTTTGATGTTCATAGCTGATGTTTTTATTTATTTACTTACTTACTTATTTACTTACTTATTTATTGTGGTACTGGGGATTGAACCCATTCTACTTCTGAGGTATACCCCCAGACCTATTTTTTTGTTTTGTTTGAAACAGGGTCCCACTAGGTTACTGAGAGTCTCGCTACTTGCTGAGGCTGTCCTCGAACCTGTGATCCTCCTGTCTCAGCCTCCCAAGCAGAGGGATGACAGGTATCCACCACCACACCCAGCTTGTCCTTTTATTTATAACTGATGCATAATTGCACGTACTTATATTTCTTCTACCTTCCTTATGCTATATACTCTTCTTATCCTCCTCAAAATACATATGTCACTTAGACTCTGAACACAATAACCTTCACCTTTTTAGTTAAAAAAAATGTACAGAAAGTTATTTCTCAGAAGATCAAAGAAATGAATATTACTGATCTAATTTCAACTTAATTTTCATGCTCCAAAAACTTAACTGACAAACACAGTTAAGTTTTAGTAACAGTTCAATGACAACTTATAACATTTATATAACATTTGCCCTTTGAAATATGAGTCTTACATTTCTAATGTCAACATTTGACAACATTTATTAACCCGACTTTGGACGTATATTAATTTCACAGTATATTAAATTCCTCAGGAATTTAGTGAGACTGTCAACAATTTAGTGAGGCCCTGTTTCAAAACAAAATGTAAAGTGGGACTGGGGGTGTAGCTCAGACACAGAATACCCCAGCCCCCAAAACCGCAAAAAAATTAAAATAAAATAAATATATATGTGCATCTGTGTGCTTAAAAGATAAAGTTTCACTTTTTCTACTGGACCAAAATAGAAGCACCCATTATATTTTTCTTCCTTTTCATATAATTTACCATAAACTGAAAATGTCAAAGGATTTGCTGGTGGATCGTCTGTCTCCAGCCTCTCACTCCCAAGCATCTGTATTTTCTTTTTTAATTTCAATGCATTTTTAAACTAAGAAAAAAAAGTCCCAGTGTTTGCAGGGCAAATTTCTTTGTATATTAGATAGTCGTTGGCGTCTGAGTCTGCCATTCCCCTGGGATAGAACCATCGTAATGTGAAAAACACAAATTGTGCCAAACAGCCAGAAAGCTAGGATAAAGAAAGAACTTACAAGCAAATACAAAGAACGACTTCACCACTCGCTGCTCTCGCCCCAGACTTACTTAGGTAGCTAGCACCATCACAGGATAGCTCCTGGCACAGGGCCAGATCTCTCCCCTTACCCTCTCCTGTGCCCCCTAAACACCCCACCTTCTGAGGGAGCCTGGCTGTGAGAAGGCCTGCGCTTCAGCTTGTCTTGTGATTCCAGAGAAAAGAGCCCCTTGCAGGTGGGAAAAAGCGTTAATGACATTACCCAGGCCGCCTCTGTCTGTGCCATCTGTAAACGCTGGTGGATCTTTTAACATTCTCACAGAAACCTCTGTAGCTGCAGCCATCTCTGCTCAGTTCAGCTCAGCTCGCACTGCCACAGGCAGTTCTGAGAAGTTGAAACCACTGAGATAAGCAGGGGAGGGTGTGCTCTGTGCTAGCCAAGCAGCTTTCAGAATGACTGGACAACTCTAGATTACTCTCTGGCTTAGCATGATGAAGAGACAATCCCAGTATTTGGAAGATGGAGACATACATAAAATTCTAGAGGCTGAAACAACAGGATCACATGTTGGAGGCCAGCCTCAGCAACTTAGCAACTTAGTGAAACCCTGTTTCAAAATAAAAAATAAAATACAAAGGGCTGGGGGTGTATAGCTGGGAGGTAGAATGCCCTTAGACCAATCCCCAATATCACACACACACACACACACACACACACACACACACACACAAGAATAAGTATTTGGCTCTGAGAAAGTACTTCAAAATAAGACAGGGATTATGACCCTCAATTAACTGGGCTAAAAACAGGATAAATGAAACCGATACATGCTTTTGAATTTTAGGAGGCAAAGCATTTATAATTTTACAAGCTTCTGTCTCTGGCCAAGATGAAGAGGCAGGGACTATCATTTTCCTCTGCTGCTGAAGTCAACAAATAAGCACAGATATAAACTGTGTTTAAAAATCCTCTTCTGAAGCCCCGAATGTCAGGCAAGGGCAGAGAATGATCTTCTGGGGAACGAAATAGGTCAGCCCCGTGCGGCCAGCCAGGTGTCCTGAGAAGGTCAAGAACGAGGGGACGCCAGTGGATTCTCAGAACTAAGGAGCGTCCAGCTCCGAGACAGGACTTCGGGAAGACAGGGCCGGGTGGACAAGGGGGTCCCGAGCAAGAATGTGAGCAGCCTGTGTCCTCGGCAGCCTCAGCCGTGCATATGGGAGATGTCAGAGGAGGCAGTGTGTAACGTTGCCTGAGGTGGAAACAGTGACGCTTGGAACTATCCAGACCAGAAAGGCTCCTCTCAGGAGCACGCCAGTCACCCAGAGCCTGTCTCAGTATGGGCGTGGTCAGCCAGGAGGGTGTAGGCATTTGGTCCCCAAGATCCACTGGATAGAACTATTGCCACATAGTCAAATATAAACACACTCAACACCTCACAAAATAAAATTCACACTCTGGAGTACAATTAAAGATGGAAAACAAACAGAAAAGCATAGTATGGACAAATATATGGTATAATAGAGAAATAAACACAGTATATAGAAAAACATGTACAGTATAAGAGATGGGGGCACTGTGAGGTCTGGCCGGGAGGTCATGCTGGAGGGGGACTGAGAAAAAAGGAGCAAAGAAAGGAAACGCCCCCGACCCTTGTTGCCCTGCCCCAGACGACTTGGCCACGAGCACACTAATCGGCCGCCTACATGAACGGGTACTCCTGCACCCCACCTTCCTCGCCCCATAAAAAGCCCGGCTGTATTCCTAAATAAAGCCTGTTCCCTGCCATCTGGCCATGTTTTCTATACTCCAACAATAGAGAAATAAGTATGCAGGAGATAGAAATATTTACAGTATAATAGAAAAATAAACATACAGCATCTGTGAAAAATATATAGTAGAGAAGTAAATATATAGTATAGGGAAAGAAATATGTCAGTATAATAGAGGAATAGGTCGTGGTATATTTACATAATGAACGCTCTCCAAGAGATAATAAAGAACAAACTACCCCCTTTACACAACACCATGAAGGCATACGCATGTGCGCTTTGCCTTAATAAAAAAAAAAAAACATATTAAGGGCAAAGTAAAACCCCTGGAGAGTTCACTGAACATTCATTATACCGACTAAAACCAAAAAAGATGGGTTGTTAATTTTGGCGGGAGGAAGGGGAGCACGTTACAACCAGCAGAAGAATAAAGATAACAATTTCCTAACACTCCTTGGCATAACTACCAAAATTAAACAGAGCCAAAACATACGTTTAAAAAAAACCAAAAAACCCACACGTAAGCACGTTACATGCATGGCCAGATACAAAATGGGCAATCCAGAAGCTCAAGAGCTCCAGAGGTCGACCAGAAACCCCTCATGGTGCGTTCAGCCCGTCCAGCATTTCCCACAAGGAACGTGAGCAGATTCCTGCGGTGGGCAACAACACAGGGGTTCAGAGGCGCAAGGTTCGTTCCAAGAACGAGACCCCGAGAGACGAGAGGACATCTCCAACAATGCCATTTCTGTCAAATGCAATGACAGACTTTTAAACAGGCCCGGAAAGCTAAGGTTCCCGCCGTCAGCCTTCTGGGCAGTGGTTTCTCCCAAAGTGCTTGCATTAGTGCTTCAGGAATAGGAGGAGACTTGGGCCGATTCCATGTACATTCCGGACCTCCCGAGGTCGCGGCGCTCCAAAGCTGGCACTCTGAACACGCTGGGGCCCGATGCAGAGTGGGGCGCTGATCCTCCCCAGGGCTCCAGGGCTGCCTGTTTTCTTGGCCTTTCCAAAATGCCTTAAGGAGAGGGGTCTCCTGGCTCCTTCCCCGCCGCTGTCCTCTGCTGGAACCCCTCGGGGTCTGCACAGGACCAGCCCCCCGGCCAGGGGACTGGGCTGTCAGCTCAGCATCAGCTTTACTTTCAGTTTCTATTCTTTTCTTTTCTGGGAAGGCTTTTCCTTTCCCAGGAAGGATGTGAGTGAGTGGAAAATCCCTAGGCTTCTAAAAACACTGAAGGTCAGCCAGCCAGGTGCCTGGGGACCCTGACTTGGTGCTCTAAGTTTCTCCACCCTAAGACCACCCGTGCTGTTCAGCTGTGAGGCTGCGGCGAACACCCCAGAAAACTCAGAGGAGCAAAGGGTCCAGAGGGTTCGGCCTGTTGTCTGTCCCCACCACTGGAGAGGGAAGGGTTCTTTTTTTTTTTTTGTGGTACTGGGAATTGAACTCAGAGGCATTCTACCTCCGAGCTATACCCTCAGTCCTATTTTTTATTCCTTATTTTGAAACCGAGTCTCACTAAGTTGAGGAGTGCCTCACTAGGTAGCTGAGGCTGGCCACAAACCCGGATCTTCCGGTCTCCACCTCACGAATGCTGGGATTACAAGCCTGGGCCACCACGCCCGGCGAGAGGGAAGGATTTCAAGGAGGAGCCAGGAGAATTGAAGCCAGGGCAGGTCAGAGACCTAGACGCAGGTTTACCTAGGAAGGCAAGAAATGCACATTTCAAGGAGAATCCAGGCCATCTCGAGAGACAGACGCCTTTGGGCTCAAGCAAGGAATTCCTATTCCAGGGAGAATCTGAGCCATCTCCCAGCGGACAGAGGCTTTGGGGGGGGGGGGGGGGGGGGGGGGGGGGTCACCTTAGGGTGACTTCAGCTGTGACACAAGGCTTAGGGGGCCCGTGATGTGAGCCCCACTGTCTTCTGAACAGACCCATCTTACACCGCTCACTGGGGGAGGGTTAACGGAACTCAAAGTTATCGTTGGAGTGCAAGTTTCCCCAGAAATGTGGGGGACTGGCTTGGGGGAGGGGTGAAGATAAAGTTATATGACTTCCTCCTTTCTTTATTTTTGTTACTGAGAATTGAAGGGTGGGGGAAGGTATGAGGAAGTCACAAGATTTTCATATTAAAGATACATGGGTTTGTCTTTTTTTTTTTTTTTTGGTACTGAGAATAATTGAACCCAGGGCAGGGCAGGGGTGGGGGAGGTTGTTCTACCTGTGAGCTGCACCCCCAGACCATTTTTTTTGGAGTACTGGGGATTGAACCCAGGGGCATTCTACGTCCAAGCTACACCCCCAGTCCTATTTTTTTATTCTTTATTCTGAAACAGGGCTTCACTAAGTTGCGGAGGGCTTCACTAGGTAGCTGAGGCTGGCCTCGAACCCGGACCCTCCGGTCTCAGCCTCCCAAGTACTGGAATTACAAGCTGCGCCACCACACCCCCCAGACCATTTTCATTTTTCATTCTGAAACCCGCCATGCTCTCGGCTCAGTCTCCCAATCCTGAGATAGCAGGCCTGTGGCCCGCCACGCCCGCCGGGTTTCAGCCTCCCTCTCTGAGTCCTTTCTGCTTCTTCCTCTATGTTTTCTTTCTACTTATTCCACTCCACCTATTCCTACCTCCTTTCTC
>PVLC010031225.1:0-18931 GCA_004027655.1 Graphiurus murinus
AAAAAAAAAAAAAAAAAAATTAAAGGGCTGGTAGTATAGTTCCAAGGTAGAATGTCCAAGAAAGAAAGAAAGAGAGAGAGAGAGAGAAACATATACCACACACACACACACACACACACACACACACACACACACACACCTCACTACCCATGAGTAATATAAAGGTAAATGTCTATAAAAATAATCTTATAACTACAAAATAATGTATTTGTCATTATTGAAATAAAAGTAATTAACAGGTCAGTTTCTAGGAGAGAGAAAAAAGAAAGGTAATTTCTCCACTACTTTTCAAGGAGTTTCACACATTGTTGGACTCACTAATAAAACACATTGCTAAGTAGTAATGGCCCCGTAGCTTGATACAGAACACGTGTGCACGCGTGCGCACGCACACACACACACACACACACACACATATTTTAAAAGCCGAAAACAATACAAAAAAAATATGTTTAGAAGTGTCATTAAGCAAGACATGAGGAGCAGACACCTGAGAGAAAAGGAATGAACTACTGAATCTGACAATCTGGGAAGTTTTTGCTCTCAAGTTTTGCTCTCAGAGCCAAGAGGCTAAGAAGCCAAGCAGAGAACAGCTAAAAGGCTGGGAACCAGTGCTGGGTTTCTGGCAGTCTTATGAAGCTTCGAATTCCAGATAGGATGCTGTAAAGATGATACTTTAGAAACTGGAGCAAACAGGCAGTTGACAAAATCTTACAAAGCCTGACACCTGGGTGAGCAGCTCAGTCCAGAATGGATGAATGTAATATACCCCACACTGGTGCCCACAAGAAAAGAAAAAGAAATCTCTGAAGGAAAATAACATCATCCAGGACCTCCAGTTACTTCTGTTTCTCATACACAATGTCCAGCATTTAATCAAAATTACAAGGCACACAGGCAACTATTAGTTTGCCGCTGAGTCCTTGTCAAAACTGATGCATATAGACCTTGTGACTCTCTGACCTGAAATTCCTATTTTATGATGGATCAAGTTAGACTCAAGAGCTACAAAGATGAGAAACTGGGAGTGATGGCATATGCCTGTAATCCCAGTAGTTGGTAGGCTAAGACAAGAGGATCACAGGTTTGAAGCCAGACTAAGAAATTTAACAAGACCCTCAGCAACTTAGTGAGATTCTGTTTCAAAATGAAAAATAAAACAGGGTTTGGGGGTGTAGCTCAGAGGTAGAACACCCCTGGTTTCAATCCCGATTGCCCCACCCCCAAAAAAGAAGATCTATAAAGGTAGGAGCAAATCTTGTTTGTCAAATAGAAATGTTCTCATCAAGGGTGTAGCTATGTTGGCCAGTAGCATCTCAGCTTAATAATTAATAAAAATAATAATAATAAAGTAGCAAGCTGAGTGTGATGTCACATGCCTATAATCCCAGCTATCTGGGAAGCTGAAGCAAGAAAATCCCACATTTGAGGCCAGCCTGAGCAATTTAGTGAGATGTTGTCTCTCAAAAAGAAGTAGCAAGGATCCCTCTGGGTGAAACTTTATCTCCAACTCTGCTACCTGAAGCAAAGCCTCTGGCTCAATGAGGCTCGACTGACTTCCTAAATCCCTGCGCCTGGCTCCCTAATGGTTCAGTTAAGCTGAGACCAGTCATGTTCACTGTGGTGCTGTCGCTGTTCAGCCTCAGTGTCAGCTACCCAGAAGCAAGAGCAGGTGCTGTCCCTCTGTTCAGGGGGACAGAATTCAGACTTCAGGGCTGTTACCAGTACCATAGCTGTTTGCTCTGCCATGTGGACAGCTGCAGACTGGCAGGTTCAAGAGGCCCTTCCTTGGGAATACAGACTTAGAAACAAATCATGGCTGCTGACTGAACTGCCTAGCAGGTATATGCAGATGCTCCTAGTAAAAACGGGTTCTTGGACGGGGCCACTGGAATCAAGCTGCTGAAAAGTCTGACTCTCTTTCTGAGGCAGAGGCCAAATTATGGCTGATTTGGGATGCCAGCCAAAAGGTGACCCATTTGTTTCACAGTGGGAAAGGCTTTACCGCGAGGAGCATCACCCCTCCTGCTCCTGGCAGATTGGCTACATCAGACCTTCAGACCATCAGACCTTCTGGCCACTGTCGATACCTTATCAGGGTACCAGTTCCCCTGTTTCCAGTCATACCATTGTCCTCGAAACTAATCTGTGTCCTCAACAATAGACTGGTTGTCCTACTCTTTCTCCCTCATCTCCCAGCCTATATGTTTTAGTAAGGTTGTTTGATCATTGAATTCAACTCAGAAAGGCACCATCCCTTCTTGTTCACTTTCTGCATAAAGATGCAAGGGATGGGAGGAATGATTATAAGACAATTGTGGGATATTTTTAGACTTTTCTTCATGCCCTGTAATACATCATAGTGAGATTCAAAGTAAACAAACATGCAGGCACACAGCACCTAGTGTGCTTCCCTCTACATTCCACCTTGCTCCCTTTTCCCCCTCCCCATACAAGTTAGTGAGATTGGTAGTGACACCTTCATGTGTTGAAGTAAACTTATCTGAACTGCTCCCTTCCTCAATTCTCATTTTGCCCTTCCCTATCTGCTTCTCCAAACCCCTGCCACTATTTATTCTACTGGTCTCTCTCCTCATTTGACTGAAGTCCCTTTTGATTCCTGTTTTCGTTCTAGCTTTCACATTTGAGAGAAAACGTGCAATCCTTGATTTTCTGAGACCAGCTGATCTCACTTAGCATAATATTCTCTAGTTCCACCCATTTTCCTATGAATGACATAAATTTGTTCTTTATGGCTGATTAAAATTCCATTGTGTGTATGTACCACATTTTCATTACCCATTCATCTGTTGATGGACACCTAGATTGGTTCCATAATTTAGCTATTGTGAATTGTGCTACTATAAAGATGGGTATGCATGCATCCCTATAGTATTTTAATTTTAATTCTTTTGGAAAGAATTAATTCTTTTGGAAAAAAAAAGTGATACGGCTGGGTGACTGTGGGGCATTTTATAGGACTATTTTGAGAATTAAATGTTCTGCCTGGAACTCTATTAGACATGGTGCATTTTCTCTCCCTAACAGCACCCCAGGCCAGTCCCGTTGGCACACCCTTCAGGTGGCAGCAGCTAAAAGGGGGCCTCTGAGATTTACACTCAATTCCGGCTAAGTTTTATAAATTGCCCTTGTCTCTCTTGCTCCAGATCCTTATAGATGAAAGGTTGAGGTGTGAGTAAGGATGGTGGAGAAAAAAAGGTGAAGTGAGAGCTAGGGGGATGGAGCAGCCAGAGTCTGGGGAGGTGAAGAGCAGATGGAAACATCCAGCCCCTGTGGTAGGCACCCCTTAGACCTTAGGAGGGTGGGCAGAGAGCAGCATTATGTTTCTTTTTTCTCTTTTAGAATATACCCTTAGAGCCCACCTCCAAAAGGAAAACATCCGGGTATGGCAATCTCAAACTGCTTTAAGCACATTCTATTTAATTTGTTCTTGGTCTTCTGGGACCTAGCTGATGACTTTGACCACAACTGGATCTATCAGAGCAGCAACTGAGACCCCAACTCCTGCATCTTCCACACAAGGTAACTAGATAGTGTCCACATCCCCATTCATTTATCAACAAACACCACAAAGAAAACATACATGGCTTGTATTGCATTAAAGTTTAAACTTCTGTTTATCAATGGATGGGGGATGTAGCTCAGTAGTAGAGTACTTGCCTAGTATATATGAGGCCCTGAATTTGACCCCAGCAACACAAAACAGCAACAACAACAACAAATCATTACAAGAGTAGAAAGGCAAAACACAATAGGAGAAAATATTTTCAATACATATAATTAACAAAAAGCTCATACCTTTATATATGAAAGGATAAACAATATGAAATTCTGATATTCAGCCATTTTTCATGTACAAAAATGGCAGTTCATATACTTTAAATTCACAATTTGTAACTCCTACAAATCAACTCAATAAAAAGTGGGCAAAAGTTGAACACATACTTTAATATAGAAAATAATCAAATGGTCAGTAAGTACTCAAAAAGGTGTTCAGTCTCATTGTTTATCAGGGAAACAAAACCCAAAATGAGATGCTACTATACACCTACTAAAATGCTCACAACTAAACAGACTGATGATACCAAGGGTGGCAAGATGTAGACTTACTTGAATTCTTTATCCTTACACCAACAGTTTCATTCCTTAGTATGCATACCCAACACAAACACAAATGCATACAGATATGTGCACTAAAACATCTATAAATGAATTTTCATAGTATTATTCATAATAGCTCCAAACTGGAAACAACTCAAATGTCTGTCAACAATAGAATGGACAAAAAAAATTCTTATATACTTATCTAGGATACTTATCTAGGAGAATAAGATAAAGGAATGAACAGAAATATCCAACAACATAGACAGATCTTGTTGAAGGAAAGAAGCCTGACACAAGACACTTGCTGCATGGGTCCATCAGTGTATAGGAAGTTCAAAAACAGACAAAAGCAATCAATGGTGGTACAAGGATGAATCGTGGCTCTCCATGGTGGGGGTAATAAGGTAGAACTGAGATGAGGTTAGTTTCTGGAGGACTGACAGTATCAACTGCTTGTTCTGGATGCTGCCCACATAAATCTATTCACTTTGTGAAAATTGATCAAGTGGCACACTAATGATTTATTTAGGTGTCTGCATGTATGCTACACTTTTTTTTTTTGAGGTACTGGGGATGGAACCCAGGAGCATTCTACCTCTGAACTAACTACAACCCCAGCCCTATTTTTTATTCTTAATTTTGAAACAGGGTCTCACTAAGTTTCAGAGGGCCTCACTAAGTAGCTAAGGCTGGCCACGAACCCAGATCCTCCCATTTCAGCCTCCCAAGCACTAGGATTACAAGCATGTGCCACCACATCTGGCTAAGGCTACACTTTAAAAACATATTTATTTTAAATTTATTACTAAATAACAATATTTAAATAATTTTTAAAATATTAAAAAGTAGCCAGGAGTGGTAACACACCTATAATTCCAGTACTTGGGAGGCTAAGACAGGAAGATTGTAGGTTTGAGGCCAGCACAGAATAGTTTAGCAATACTATGTTTTCAAAAAAAGGGGGGAGCTGGGAACATAGTTCAGAAGTATAACCCCCCAGGGTTCAATCCCTAATGCCACAAAAAATAAAAAGTAAAGAATAATTATGAATATGACTGCTGGACAGAACAAAATCAGTATAGGACAAGAGGACAGAAATTGTATTATTGTGGAGATCTTGTTGATAAAGCAAGGGTATCAAATTGCTACTGAAAGAAGACAATGTGGCTTATCATGATGAATAAATATCAGTTTGCCGAAAATAAAATTAACTCTCTCGATGAATGCACTAGGTGTTTCAGTATTAACATCTGTCACACTCATCACTTTCCGTGAAACTCCCTCCTGGTCAACCCCTACTGTTTGGCAGTTGATCCACAAACTGGTGAGAGACCAATGATGTTGTCTGACCCCAAAATATGAACAGAGACAATCAGATTCTCTCTCACAGGACGAGGAGCCTGAATATGCAGAGCAATAAAGAGATGCCGTCATGAAAATCGAAGTAAAAAAGGCAGGGAAAGAGGTCATAGCATTGAGTCGGCACCGTGAGGGGTATGACCACCTAAGGCTAGGGGAGGCAGAAGCTATGAGGAGAAAGAGAAATGGAGAGGGACTAAAAAGGCATCGGCACACTGGAAAATGGGTCAGGCAGTAGCACAGTCCAAAGAATAGCTAGGTTCCAACAAAGGCAGAGAACTACTCACCTTTAGAATATTCCCACTGTCCCCTCCACACGCAGATGTGACCTTATTCAAGACAATGTGAGTTCATATCTCTCCCTTGCAATCGAAAGGGCATAAAGCAATCCATCATATGACAGAAACCAATTAACCCTAGAAAAATTGGGCAACACTAAAAAAAAGCAAACTCCACACTTGATTGATGAAGCCTGAGACATTGCCTTAAAATAATATTGACTAGCTGTTGGGCCTCAAGATTGATTTTGAAAAATGTATAAGATGTGGGCTTATGGTTGATGCCTTCACTGTTTAAAAAAAAAAAACTGTGGGAAGTATTGAGTGAGAAGAAGCATCATTGGTAATAGTAGAGGAAACTTAATCCTTGACTCTAAATTAAAGGCTGGAAGACAAACAGAAGAGTTTTGTAAACAGACTTCAATAACTGGGAGGACTGGGAGGCTGAAGCAGGAGGATCACAGGTTTGAGGCCAGCCTCATAAACTTAGCAAGACTCTCAGTAACTTAGCAAGACTCTCAGCAACCTAGCAAGACTCTGTTTCCAAATAAAAAATACAATAGGGTTGAGGGTGTAGTCCTTGGGTTTAATCCCAGGAAGAAGGAAGGGAGGGAGGAAGGGATGGAGGGAAAGGTTCCTCAATAAGAGAATCATCAGTAATTTATTTTCCCCCTAGAGTGAGGTCAAATAATAAAAATGCCTTTACACCATGATCATGATTAAACAACTGAGTTCCAACTTTCTTTTTGTTAGGAATTAACACACTGGGATTTATTTAAAAGCTAATTCCACCACTTTTATGTCCTTGCAACAACTATCTTCAGGTTTTTTTCCCTTTATTATAGCAGCAAATAAAAAAAAAGATGACTGCCATTATAATAAAACACATTATAACAGAAACACATTACAGACTCTTTCCAAGACAGTTCAGTTCAGAGCCACATCTCATGCAATCTTTGATGCCAAACAAGAGCTATGCCAAAGAAGAAAAAAAATTTTTTTAATGTACAAGTAGAATAATACAGTGTCTGGGACTTGCTTTAAGATGACCTAGGGGGGGAAGTGTGCTTGGGAGGGAAGACAACATAACAAAAAATGACAGAAAGTTGAAAAATGTTGAAGTTAGGTGATGGCATTCCATGCACTATTCTATTTTGTTTGTGTTAAATTTAAAGTATTTTTTTAAAGAGAAAGGAAGGGCAAAACTTCCTAAATTAGCCTAATAATAAAAAAAGAAAAAAAAAACAAAGAATTGTCTTAGAATGGTAGTAAAAGTACGAGCTGACAAATGTGCCTGTGCTAAAAACATGGCCTGGATTATGGCCCATGAGCCTCAAAACAACTCGATGAAGTGGGGACTGACATCATCCTCATTCTCCAGGCAGGGAACCAGGCTGAGGAGAAATTACTTATGTAGAGGAGCCAAGAATGAAACCAACGCAACTTAACTCCTGAACTGAACCTTCAACCTCACCTAGAAACTGATATTCTTCAAAGAAAGCAAATTCATATTGGCTATGAGTGGCCCCTGCTTCCTGTGAATCACTAACATTGTCTCATCATGACTTCTTCTGCAATGAGTGGTAATATTATGTGATAGGCCTTACACCAAGTGATCACCTCCCCAGTCCCACATTTCTAACCCCAGGAAAGCTCTAAGCTTTCAAACAGTTCCTCTGTTTGAAAAGACCAGCTCCCACTGTTTATATTAGTCACACGAACGGCATGGACTCATAAACACAGTTCAGGAAATGAATCAGGTATTGTCTAAATTAAATTAGACATTGACAGAATAAAACATTTCAGGAACCTGGAAATAATGCATAGCCCCAGCATCCAGAGTCCTTCACATCCCTGCTGTATTGATCATCATAGGCCTCAGCAATGTCTTCCTTTTAAGTACTGGAAGAGCAAAAAAGAAACTGTGCCCTATATATTTTTTTAATTTTTGCGGCACTGAGGATTGAACCCCGGGGCATTCTGTCTCCAAGGTATACCCCCAGCCCTATTTTATTTTTTATTTGGAAACAGAGTCTCACTAAGTTGCAGAGTGGCTAAGGCTGGCTTTGAACCTGAGATTCTCCTGTCTCAGCCTCCCAAGTACTGGGATTATAGGCATGCACTACCATGCCTGGCTGCCTACATTAAAAAAAAAAAAATGCACAAGAGTTGGGCATGGTGTGGTATATGTTTATAATCCCAGTACTTGCAAGGCTGAGACAGGAGGATTGCAAGTTCATGACCAGTTTCAGCAACTTAGTGAGACCCAGTTTCAAAATGAAAAATAAAACAGGGCTGGGGGTTGATAGAATGCCCCTGGATTCAATCCCCAGTACCACAAATCATACAAAATACTCAATGCATTTCATTTTTAAGCATAGCTTGCTTTACCTCATTTTATTTGTGTCTTCTCAGACTTTATGAGAATTATAATTCTCATTAATTTACTCTGATGCTGTAAATTATTTTTGTATAAACCTCCCCAACTTTCTGTATCATTTCTTCCTTACAGTTCAAAAAGAAAAAAAAATAGCATATTGGTTAAATACATACATATAAATTCAAATCTGTTATTTCTTTTTCTGCCTTTTCCCTAAAAGTATATATTTGGGATATTTTTCAGTCACTACGAAGAGTTTTAGGGAAAATTATTTGTATCTTTATTTTTCATTGAATCATAAGTTTTTCAAGTGCCAGTAAAAAAGGAAAACATGAGAACATGTGCTTTCCGCATCTCTGCTCCACCTACTCATGCCAATATTTTCTGCAAAAACAATGACAAAAAGCCTGCTACTGCCTTTCTTTTTCTAAATATATAAGCAGTCACATTTTAATTACTTGGGCAAAAAATAGTAACCCTTTGGTGGAACCAAATTAATGTCTTTTAACTTAATTGGATAAAATTTAAAAGTTACACCAATGGAAATTTAATGAGTGCATAAGCTGGAAGACTGGTGAATTTTTCTAATAAAAGCCTAATATTTTAAAGTAGTCAAATATTTGACACAGTGCTATGTTCATACTTAACAAACATTATTTCTAGTTTCATTTAAATATTAACTGAGATTTTAGTACACAGCCATATGTTACTTAAAGACAGAGATACATTCTGAGAAAAGCATCATTAGGCAATTTTGTCATTAAATGGACATCGTAGTGTGCTTATACAAACCTAGATGGGATAGCCCACAAAACACCTATGTGGTGTGGAAATGTTGTTGTTATGTGGTACATGACTACAGTCTTTAACTAATGTAAACTAATTTCAGTGAAGAATGTATACAGTGATTAATAAAACAGAAAGAATCACACATATCCTTAGTCCTGAAAAATAAAACTCCTCAAACCATTGACAGATTAAATTTATATCTAACATCTTGAAATGTCAATTGTACAAATAAAAATCCTCAAACCCACCAACACATATAACTATAACAAATGTCTAATATTCAATGATTGAAGGTAAAAATCTTAATAAGCATAACACACACTCCTTTCTTATTGGATAAATGAATAGGCATAAAAGCACAAAGCCCCTTTAAAATTGTGAAAATTAGGATTTAAGTCCTGAATAAATCTCTGTTGTCAATCTGACTTGTTTCATCTCAGAATACTAAGGACTAAGTTTTTCTATTCTACAAAATTTAAAAAAACACTAACTATAGCATATATATTTAAGTAGTATTGGAAAAACTAACTTTAAAATAAAATCTGCATGATACAACAATACAGCAACTGTTTTAACAAACTCTTAGCATTAGCTTGTTCACTCTAGAAACATTTGGCTATCACACACACTTTAGGTCTTATCACCCAATGTAAGGAAAGTATCTCAATTTTTTAATTCCAAAAGAAAGAAAAAATGCTATCACTCTAAAGTACCTTCTGCTACTTAATAGGACACTTAATTGTCACTTAATAAAACTCACAGAAAAATACCACAATAAAATGGATTTTTATGTATACCTGTCATATCAAAGATGTATTTTTCTAATCCAAATTTTTAACAATAAGTATAATAATCTAAGCAGTAAGGTTTTGTGTAGCCAATACTAAAATAAATAAATTTTGCTGACCTATGAGTTTCTTTTCTTCACTCAACTTCAATGGAGGAACAATTACAAAGTTTAAGGAAGAAATAATTTCTATCCCTCAGGTTGTATTTTTAAGCATTTATAAGACTTAGCAAATAAATTTATTCCATTTTCCCTTTATTTGTGTACAGTAAGCAAAATCTGAAAAGAAAATATGGAGTAAGTCATTTACATTGATTAAAGAACATAAACTAGAATGAAAATCTACTCTGTATTCCCTGCAAATATTTCAGGGCTTGCGTGCAGCTCTGCCTAATTCAATAAAGTGATTAAAATCCTTTCCTTGTAGTCAAGTTAAGAAGGCTAAAATAACTGTCTAATAATGAGGTAACAGGGAAATCATATAGCTTTTAATCCCTTTAAGACTAAATCAACATACTAATTCAGCATAAATATGGCAAATATCTATTGTACTTATAAGGCCAGAGCTAAGGAGACTCCGTCCTAACAAGTGCAGTCAGGAAAGGAAGAAAGATGGCTTTGTTACCATACATCTCTCCTGCTAGCAGGCAAGACAGATACATCCATTTAAATAGATCAGACTAACTGGATGTGTTCTTTTACCCCAAGTACAAGTATTTATTAAGGTCCCCCACTGAGGTAAAAGAATTCCATATAAAAATGGTTCATTTAAAAGTAAAATCCACTTTTCTTCTTTGAACATGTAATGGTCTGTGATTGTATTTCTCAAGAATTAATAGTCATTTAAATAATTTTTAAAGGGAAATAAGAACAAAACAGTGATTCACACATTACATTTCCAACTCCAATCTCATCTAGATTTTCTATTTTTTATTTTACTTATTTATTTTTGCAGCATTGGAGATTGAACCCAAAGGTGCTGTGCCACTGAGCTACACCCCCAACCCCTTTACTTTGAGACAGAGTGTCGCTAAGTTGCTCATGCTGACCTCGAACTTTTGATCCTCTTGCCTCAGCCTCCCCAATAGCTAGGATTACAAGACTACACCACTATACCTGGCCAGATTTTCCATTTTTTGAAGCTCCATGAATTTAAATACAACCTCCTTAGCAACACATTTAGTCTTCATAACTGGAGCTAGACTTAAAAAAAAAAAAACACCTACCTAGAACTCACTGAGCCTCAGTGTTAGCATAGGTAAGAATGGAAATAATGATGATCTTTAAGAGCTGAAGCAAAGTTCAACTTCGATGTGATAATGGACAATAACACTTCATGCACAAAGCCAAACATAAGAAGGTTCTTCCTAAATGCAAGTTCCTTTTCCCCTTACATTTTTACCCAGAGTAAGAAGAAACTATTTCATTTCACATAAATGAAGCTATAGAAAAAAAGTGCCACCCAGACAGATTTTTTTTTTTTTTTTTTTTTTTTTTTGTGGTACTGGGGATTGAACCCAGGGGCATTCTACCTCCGAGCTATACTCCCATCCCTATTTTTTATTCTTTATTTTGAAACAGGGTCTCACTAAGTTGCAGAGTGCCTCACTAAGTAGCTGAGGCTGGCTGCAAACCCAGATCCTCCAGTCTCAGCCTCCCAAATGCTGGGATTATAAGCGTGCGCCACCACGCCTGGCTCACCCAAACAGATTTTGGAGAAAAGAAACACCCTTTTGGAAAAAAAAAAAAAAAAGGATTTTTTTTTTTTTTTTTTTTTTTTTACTCAATTCATTGTGATTATATCATCATTACAATCCCAAAGAAGTAGTCGCTGTGGAAGGCTGATTAGGAGATCCTAGCAGCTGGGCATGGTGGTGCATGCTTGTAATCCTAGTACTTGGAGGCTGAGACAGGAGGATTGCAGGTTCAAGGACAGCCTCAGCAAGTAGTGAGATTCTCATCAACCTAGCGAGATCCTGTTTCCAAATAAGAAATAAAATCAGGCTAGGTGTATAGCTCAAAGGTAGAATGAATGCCTCTAGTTTCAATCCCCAATACCGAGAGAGAGAGAGAGAGAGAGAGAGAGAGAGAGAGAGAGAGAAAGAGAGAGAGATTGAGACCATAGCAATCTTAAAAGGACTTTCCAAAGTGAAATCCTTGGGACACTATGAAATAAATAAGACAATGCAAATATTCCTTCAACTTGGATATATATATATGGCAAATAAAAACACTTTTTTTCCCATTTAACTGAAAACAGCTTAAGACAAATGGGAAAAAACCTTAATTTTTGTTGTTTTGTTGTGGTTCCAGGGATTTAACCCAGGAGCATTCTACATCATTCTACCCCCAGCTCTATGTTATTTTTTATTAAAAGCAGAATCTCATTACATTGCTAAAGTTCTTGCTAAGTAGCTGAGGCTTGAACTTTCAATCTTCCTGTCTCAGCCTCCCAAGTACTAGAGTTCCAGGCATGTGCCACCATATCCAGCTAATTTTTCTTTTATATCAACCTTTACTTTGAATTATTATTTAGATGAAACAAACCAATGGGTGTTTTTGCCTCTTTTACCTTAAAACACAATTAATTATAATGTAAAAATTAAAAGAGGAAGTAGAACTTACACTCTCAAGAATGATTAGAGAGCCAGGCGTGATGGCACACGCTACAATTGTAATCCCAGCATTTGGGAGGCTGAGACCAGAGGATCTGGGTGTGTGGCCAGCCTCAGCTACCCAGTGAGGCACTCTGCAACTTAGACCCTGTTTCAAAATAAAGAATAAAAAATAGGGCTAGAGGTAGAATGCCTCTAGGTTCAATCCCCAGTACCGCAAAAAAAAAAAAAAAAAAAAAAAAGAATGATTAGAGACAACACATTGGAAGAATTCCATCGACTACTGTCCCTGCCAGAGATTCTCCACTATGTCCCTGTCTAATTTGAATGGCAAGATGTCTGTGTCTCAATGATATTTCTTTAGGTGTGCGCACCTACTGACCTGATTTTTCAGAATGTCCATTTAGTCACCTCCGCGGCCCTACCTTCTCAGATGTGGAAATTGTTACAGCCACCAATAATCTTTAAATCTTGTGGAACTGCCTCTCACATACTCTATACAGCAAAAAGCTCAAACCATCTGTCAGAAACTGAGAAAGAGAAGATGCCAATATTAGAAGGCAACTTGGAAATCTTAAACAAATCCTTCTTCATTTTCACCTACAAGAAATAGAGATTTCAGGGGAGGCAGAAATGCACAAGATGAGGGAACATTAAGAGATTTGCCTAAATATCCGGCATATTGGTGATGTTGGTGTACACCTGTAATTCCAATACTTAGGAAGCAGAGACAGGATTGCAGGTTCAACATCAGTGAGCAGTAACTTTGGCAAGACCCTGTTTTAAAATAAAAAGGGCTGGGGCTGTGGCAGAGAGGCAGAACACCCCTGGGCTTAATCCCCAGTACACACACACACACACACACACACACACACACACACACACACATTTGCCTGAAAAAGTCATAGAGAAAAACTGTCTCTTCAAATTCTGTTTCAAGCATTAACTTTCAACCACATGTATAGGGTTAAGGGAGATGGTTATATGGAAAGCTCCTGAGGTGTATGTAGTGAAGCAGACCTTCAGATCACCTCTTCCTCAAGCTCACCATTTTCTTAGGTCTGTCACATCATATCATGGTGTTTGACAACATCTGAGCAAAACTGTGACACAACTGATTGAAAGGGAATCGATTCCATAAGCTATATTTAAGATATACTATTTCTCCTTCTTTCTTATTTCCCCAGTATTTTCTTAATTCTTTAAACACACCCTGAGAGACAGTGTCCAGGAAAAGCATTAGTCTGCTAGGCTAACCCAAGTTACCAAAGCATGTCTAACATATGACAAAATTTAAGAGGTTTCCCAACCCAACTCCTTATCCTTTCTGGTTTTGTTTTTGTGTTTGTTTGTTTTGCAGTACTGGGGATTGAACTCAGGGGCATTTTACCTCCGAGCTATACCCCCAGCCCTATTTTTTATTCTTTACTTTGAAACAGGGTCTCACTATGTTGCAGAGTGCCTCATTAGGTAGCTGAGACTGGCCGCAAACCTGGATCCTCCAGTCTCAGCCTCCCAAATGCTGGGATTACAATCGTGTGCCATCATGCCCGGCTCCTCATCCTTTCCCATCTCTATTTTATATACAAACCCCAAAGGTTATAACCTCTTAAAGATGCATACAATGACTGAGAAATACTCATAACTTGTATGGTTGTAAATAGAAAAGAATTTTCATAGATGACCTCTTTAGGACTTCCACTAGAAAGTGGCATGAAAAGCAAACTACTTGGAGATTACATTTCTTCATCATAAAATCTGGCTTAAAGAAAACTGTCCTGAAGATGAGAGTTCAGATATTTTCCAACTAGAATAATGTTGGCTTACATATAATGACAACAGGTCAGGCAGCCATATAGGTTGGGAGCAACCCCTCACCCTCAGTTCCAAAAGCCCCCGAATGTGGTTACTCATGATATTGGGAATAAATACAAAGAGAATTAAGTCAATGATATTTAGAGCAATTTTATGTACCTTGTTTTATATAATAACACTTAAGACCTTATTTGTGTTTGGTTCCTGTGAATCTTGGAATATGTAACTTTTTAAAAAAGAACTTCATCAATAGAATGGAGATATATATATCCATATCCTGGGGTGGAGGTAGGGATTTGTTTCTTCACTTCAAAACTCTTCTCCCAATTTAATTTCTAAAGTGCACAACTTCAATTATGTTTATATTTCCAGTATCTATATCTGCCAAGTTGTAAATCAGTTTTTCAAATGACTCTGAACATGCCCTCAAAAATCAAACGGCACATTTTTTAAATTTCAGATTTATAAGTGTTATAAAATTTTATCAGTTAAATCTGTTAATGATTTACAATGAAACTAAGGTTTAAAAAATCAAGCTTCTGGATCATCTAGTTTTAACTCCCTTTCATTGTATACACTGCTTCATGAGCCCAAGCTTTAGGCTAGCATCTTAAGCATTATTTCATTGCTAGCGCCTCCCACAGCCTCTATGGTCTGCAGTAGATACAGTTTGGTCTCACTTGTCTGGAAAATTCAGCTGCGAAATGTTTTTATTCAACAGCTAAGACAATCCGCCTCCCTCCCCCCCAAGGTTGGGATCTAGAAGCGAAGTGAGAACATTTGGGAGCACAAAATTAGTCTGCCTTAACTTTAACAACCAAATGGTGACCGAAAAATTACAAATCTCCTAATTTGCAGAAACTGGGTATAGGGTTACTAAACCTAGAGGGTCGCTCTCCCGTACCCCGTGACCACACAGCAAAATGAATAAAATCATGACCCAGAATTAAATGGTCGCACACTCAATTTCAAGGCATTCATTGAAAAGTATGGAAGCGATCTTCTGAAATGCCCACATTTTGAAACACAGCAAGAGAGACTGTGGCGACTAAACGGTAATCCGGACGAGAACCGCTACACATTTACCTTCACAATCGACCCCCGCAGGTCAAATGTTAGCAAAGTAAAGGGACCTGAACTATAAAGGCTGATTGATAATAACCCACAGAAGCTTGGTCGGTCTCCTCAGCACCACTTGTTCCCAGCACCACCAGCTGTCAGTACTCTTGCAGGTAAAAAAAAAAAAAAATTCACTCGCGCCTGCAGGGTGAGAGAAACCCAACTTTTCCAAATAAGTTAGTTGGGTCTTGCCAATCTAAATGCAACAGGTGTCTACACACGTCACACACACAATCCCTCTGAACAAGGTCTAGAGAAGCGCCGAGGGGTGAGCAGAGAAACTGAAACAACCCGACCACTATCAGGATTGTGAAAGAGAGCGGGTCGCTATTCCAGCTGATCTTGGGGCTGTGGGGTGGGAGGGATGGAGATGGGAGAATCCCTGGATGAGAACGGGGCGACGCGCGGAGATGTCCTGCACTGACACCGCAGGGGCTTCTCGCGGGAAGGTCCCAGAGCTCCGTTAAGCAACCCCAGCCCGGTCATCCCCAGGGTACGAGGGAGTGCGGCGGCAGAGGCACTCCGGAGAGGCGGGCGCACGGTACCTGCTTGTCCAGCGCCTCCCGGGCGCCTCCGGGTCCGGCACCCGCCCTGGGTGGCGCGGGCGTCCGCTCGCAGCTACAGCCTTCCAGGAGGTACATGCCCGCCGGGCGGCCACTCTGCTCGCCCTCGAAGTAGAAGAGCACATTTTGGTAAAGAGCGAACCACTTCTCGTGCCAGCGGCTGGCCTCGGCAGCCTTCTTGCTCAGGAAGCCGCGCTTGGTGCCCTCCTTGCGCGCCAGGAAGGCCAGGTACAGGGCGTGCCCCTCGTTGTAGCGCACGCTCTTCTGCATGGTGAGGGCGCGGGGGGCGCTCGGGCGGCGTCGCCCTCACCGCTGCCTGGCTGCCATCCCCCGCCGGCCGGCTCCCCGAGGGCGCGCCCGCTCTGGTCCCCGCTGGCAAAGGGCGCCCCCTTTTCCGACGCAGCGCGCAGGGCGCCCGGCTGGCCTCCCCGGCGCGGAGCAGGGGAGCAGGTCCCCCGCCCAGCCCGCCGCCCTCCTGCCGGACGCAGCCCGCGCACCCCCAGACGCCCTCGAGGTCAAGGCCCCCCAAGGGCGCCCGAGCCCGCCCCTCTTCGCCCAAAGTTGTGGGAGCCTAGCCGGGCAGCGGGCTGGGTGGCGTGACGCGCGGCAGCCGGAGAAGGACTGTCCTCGGGCAACGCGCTCCGGGAGACAGAAGGTAAAACGTCACGTGGGAGATCAGCTGTAATCGGCTTGGAGACCGATTTAAAGGGCAAAGTCGGCGCTGCCGCGGTGGCAGCGGCGCAGCCCGCTCACCCAGCGCGCGCCCTTCCCTCGCCCGCCCTGGCAGGGCCGTGGCCTCTGCCCCGCACCGCCGAGATGGGGCAGATCTCGGGAGGTGGAGGCGCGCGGGCGGGCGGCACCACACACCCGCTCATACGCACGAGGCGCGCGCACACTCACAGGGATATGCACTCCCAGACACAAATGCACACTTACGCACAGACCAGTGCATCCACGCACACAAAAATACACATATACAAATGCCCACAAGTACAATGCGCACACTCATGCGTAGGTAAATACACACGCACGCTCAAAACATACATTTGCACAAACACTTTCACACCACGCTCACATGCACAAACATGAATACACACACGTAGACAAATTCACTCATAGTGTGGAGTTCTCACAAAAACAAATCTGCAAACACACACACACAGGCCACTATGACATGCGCACACGGAGATGCTCTCTCAAACATCAAACACACGCATACACACATTTACACAGACACGTAGATGTAAACCTACATAAACACACACATATACTAGCACATTCAGTCACAGGCCCACACAAGCAAATAATCATAAACACATACGCAGATGAACACATATACACACATTCGAGTACAGTCACCCCCAAACACTTACACATGTAACAGATGAGTACAGATTCACACAATTCCACACATTTTCACAAACCCACTTGTACACCTCATGCACACACATCCACAAGTACATTCTACGCAGTAGAGTCACAAAGTGGCTTTGTATAAATGGCAGCATTGGCTTTTCAGGCACTGTGATATCTAAAAGGGCTGTGAAAGTTAATGAGAGCAGCCCAGCTGTTCCTGGACAGTCATCGGATGTGTCCATTCCTTTTGGACACCCATTATTTCACCAGATTTGCTAAATTTTAAGTGCAGGGTTTTTTTTTAATTTTATTTTTTAATTGGTGCATTGTAATCATACATCTTTGTTAGGTACAAGCTGATAAAGGCATACATGCACACACATTTCTCATTTAACCCTTCCCCAATTCCTACCCCACTCCCTTGCCCTCCCTCCTTCTCAGGTTCAGTTTAGTGATTGACTTTGATATGTTTGTGAAAGTACATCATGAAGTGCAGGGTTTTCAAGTGGGGAAAAATACCCATACAAGAGAGGCTGCGGGTTGGCTGGGGCAGATCCATCCTCAGAGGCCAAGTGGTCATATGCTCAGCAGATATGCTTGCTAAGGACCGGAATTCATTTGATTAACAAATCTCACAGCTACAGCTAGAGAACCAAGGGCCCCTGGCCCCTGCTATAAAGTATAAGTGGAGTACCAGCAGGTTGGAAAGAGAACTAGTGAAGTCCCAGGGGGGCCTGGTATTTGACTCTGCTGCAATTTTTTTTATTCCCTGTAGTCAATTATCATTAAAATGGTTTGCCATAAAGTATTTATTGTTAAAATAAAATATAATAAAATGCCTTTCTGGGCAGCAAGTTGGTGACAGTACACCTGTCTTGTCTCGCCAGTTGTGTGTTCATAAATTGGTAGCCGCAGGGGTCTGCCTGTCCTGTAAAGGCTGTCTTTGCAGAATATTTTAACTCTGCCTCACTGAGCAGCTGAGTGGTTTTTGCATTTTACTGTCACGAAAAACTTTCACTATTAAAAACTGTATAATAGGAAAATTGCCATTTAGAAATGACCATGTGAGAACAGTGGTTGTTTCCTTTACATATTTTTACATATCTAATGAATGGTGCTGTGCTAGCTTGGGTCTAAGCTACCTGGGAGCTTGCATTGTTCTATGGAGGAGGAAGTACCAAGTGACTGCGCACAGTGTTTTGAACCAGATGCAGAGGAGATGGTGATGGCCTCGTGGGGGTCATTATCTATTCCCTCTCCGTGATCTATCCCCAGCTCTGAGAACCAACAGTAAGCAAGTAGACACCTGTGTGGTTGATGAGCTCCATTTCAAGCAGGAACTATAAGGGTGTGAAATCAGCATAAAACAATTTTTGTGATGAGTGTCCAAACCTTGTAACCCACGAGATTTTTCAGATGTGGAACATTCTGCTTCCTACTAAGCAATGTTGCTGGGATCAATGCTAATCTTACATATCCTTTCTGTCTACTCGAATGTCCTTTTCATGGGAACCACACAAAGTACTTATATCAGCCCCCGTCTGACATTATCGGGCGCCCCAGGCTGAACCCTCAGCCGTGAGGCCCCAATAAAAGACGCCGGCTAAATGCTACTGGTTCGAACCTCTTTTATTATATCTCTCTCTTTCTGGGATCAAGGCGTTGCACAAACGATAACAAACACAGTGCAGAGGTCGTCTTTCCAAATAGTGCTTTTCCTACAAACTTTCAATAACCCCTCTCTC
>PVLC010031226.1:0-18963 GCA_004027655.1 Graphiurus murinus
AATGCCCCTGAGTTCAATTCCTAGTTCCACAAACAAAAACAAACAAACAAAAACTAAAAATAGAACTGCCATATGGTCCAGCAATCCTATTACTAAGTATATATACAAAAAGAAATGAAGTAAAAGGGGAAAACAATGCATTCTTATTTTTATTTTAGCACTATTCATAATAGTTAGGATAAGAATTTACCTACATGTCCATCAACATACAAATAAATAAATAAAAATATTATAATATATACACACAAAAGAATAGTTTAGTCATAAAAAGCATAAAATCTTGTAATTTGTGACAACATGGATAGCTCCAGAGGAAATTATGTTAAGAAAGAGACACACCATATGACCTCACTGATAAGTGGAATCCAAAAAGTTGATCTCATAGAAGTTAGGAACGGAACAGTGGCCACCAGAAATTCAGAATAATAGGGAGGAGACTGGAGAGGGAGAGGTCTATCAACAGGCACAGTGGTAATGTTTGATAGAAGGAATAAGTTCTAGTATTCTATGGCACAGCAGAATGAATGTAATTATTAATAATGCATCATATATACCAAAATAATTAGAAGAGAAAACTTTGAATGCATTCATCATAAAAAAGTGATAAAAGCTTAAGGTAATGGATATGCTAATTAACCTCACTTGATCACTACCCAGTGTATACATGAATCTAAACATTACATTGTACCTCATACATATGCAAAAATATGTACAAATTTAAAAATTAACAGCAGCATTAATAATGCACAATAGGCAACTTGCCATGCTATAGAATTGGGTTTGCACATTGTAATAACTTTTCTGACATACAATCAAGGGTATGTACGTAGCACATGCGGACTGGCCTGTGTTCTGAGTCTGGAGATGATTGGAGAGGTCTGGAGCCGCTCTCACCACTCTGACTGCCCATCTGAACCACCCTGGAAGGCAAGAGGCAAGCTAATTACATGAGGGGTTCTTCAGTGAGCATCCAAACTAAAAGTAGGTCTCTCAGAGGTCATTCTTAAAAGAAAAACATGCTGCCCTCCACGACTTCCCTGAGTGTTAACGGTGTCAAGTGTGTTTCTCGAAAATATAGCTCAATAATTCTCAATGATAATTTAAAAATTTAATTTGATCCTTATCAACTAATGCTCAGTGAACTAGTGTAACTGCTAATTACTGCTATTGGTAGCATTTAGACATATGGAAGTCCAATTTTGCCTTTAAGATAAAAAATTAAGTTTATATTTATAGAAGTTGAATTATTTAACACCTAACAGAGGGCATGCCCAATAGCATTATAAATGGAGAAAGCATCCATTAAATTTTTAGAGATAGACCATGATTCACAGTTGAATGCAAAAATTGTGCACATTGATCCTGGTTGTTTACTATTTAATCATACTGAAAGTAACTTTAAAGTAAACTGTATCTAGTAGGGCATCTTACAAAATCATGAAACAATAGATTCTTTTAAAAGATAACACATTGGGGGAAGTGCATTTGAAATGATTGTCTAGAATGGCATTTTCTAATTATTAAACTTGATTTATCTTAATAACCATAAACATTAGTGTCTTATTATTCTTGAATGTTTGATTTTACCTCCTTTCAAGTAAGGTCATCCCTCTGGGTGATATTAAGAGTGAGAGAAAGAGAGACAGAGAGAGACAGAGTGACAGAGGCAGAGAAAGAAACAGACTATCTGGGTTCCAAAAAGATAGTGAGGTCCTGCTTTGTTTTACCTTTTTATTTGTTTCGGCACATGTTCTAGTCATTGAAAATTAGTCATGGACAGAGCAAGTTAAAAATCCTTAACCTGGCAGAATTTATATTGTCTTAGAAGGAAACAAAATAAGTGAATAAGATACATGGAATGCTAGAATATGTATTATGGAGAATAATTAATCAGAAAAGAGGTCAATCAGTATTGGGAAATTTCATGTAGAGTAACCAAGGAAAGATGCTGAAAAGGTGACCTTTGTATAAATATCTGAGGGAGTGAAGAAGTCAGTGGAAAAGTGGTACTGGCAGATGGAACAGCACATGTGAAGGCCCTGTGGTGACTGTTTAAGAACACAACAAGAATGTCTGTGTTTGATAGGATACAATGCAGGAGTCACAAGAAATGTGGTCATAGAAAAAACAGTAGGAGGAAAGGCATGGAGTAGATTTTGGGTTTTTTTGTAGGCATAGTACAAAACACTGAAGAGTTCTGAGAAGTAACTGAATGACCTGAACTAATATCCTTGACTTGGCTCTTTGGTTGAGAATACACCGAAGAGGCTCTGGAACAGATATAGTAATCCACTCAAGAGTGTACTGCCTTTATCCAGAATAGAAGCAGTAGGTACAGTGAGGAGCAATGGGATTCTGTGTATATGTCAGAAGTTGGGAGAGCCTTCAGGACTTGTTGGGAAATAGGATGTGCAATATTAAGAGAGAGAGAGAGAGAGAGAGAGAGAGAGAGAGAGAGAGAGAGAGAGAGAGAGAGAATAAAAAAATATGATAATTTGTTGTTGTTGTACTGGGGTTTGAACCCAGGGATAATCTACCACTGAGCTACAACTCAGCCTTTTTTTTCTTTTTTTTTAAACAGTCTTTCTAAATCACTACACTCAGTTCTGGAAATTGTGATCCTCCTTTTTCAGCCTCCCAAATGCTGGGATTACAGGCATGTACCATGCACCACCACACCTGGCACAATTTTTCTATATATATATATATATATATATATATATATATATATATATATATATATATATATATATATATATATATATGAACAGTTGGAAAGATGGGTCGTTACCTGAGATGAGATAAAAAAAAAGGCCCCCCAAGACAGGTGCTATTTGGTTGAGAATGTGAACCAGGATAAAAGGACCTCTGACATGCTATGCTTATTAAGCTGTCTGCCACTCAAGCATTTAGGCTAGACCCAGGAGCCTAAAGGTCTAGGCAGAGGGTGATCAAGGAGGAAATCCAAGTGTGTAGATCCACAATCATAAATTCAGATGACATTATCAAGGATATGAGGGGAGATCCAAGGAGGAAAGCCATGTTCCCTTCCAAGCAAGGGCAGATGGGCATGCAACTGCATCATTGACTCCTTATATCCAAGTGACCAGATTTAGGGGCAGAAGCTGAAGGTCATGAAAGCCTTGCACCTCAATTTTAGTTTCTCTTTCTCTCTCTCTCTCTCTCTCTCTCTCTCTCTCTCTCTCTATATATATATATATATATATATATATATATATATATATAAAGATATATATACATACACATATATACCTATATATGTATGTGTGTATATATATATAATATATGTATATTATATATATATACATCTTACCTTTCTGTTTCTTTCTCTATCACTGCTTTTCTCTCTCATTTTCTTTCAAGTCCTCTTACCTCCCACCTCCTTTCCTCCTTTTCCTTCTTGTTTTTTCAAGATTCCCTTTTGGAGAATAGCTGTGTAGTTTAATGAATTAAGTGCTGCAAGCTAGACAAGGTTTTGAAACTGGATCTCAAGATGTACATAACTGAATATTCATGAGGCGATGCTCAATCTTCTGGCTAAGCACCACATAAGCCTTTTTATAATACTTCTGAATCTGTTGACCAAAAATCCTAATTCTAGCAGCCATGATTTTTATTTGTAAGAAACAAAAATGATTTGATTTTCTTTTGATGACATAAATTAAATCTCTTGACTATGAAAAGAGGACACAAAGTAGTAGACATCAAAGAGATATAACTGATTTACAAAGAGACATAACATACAAAGAGACACAACTGACTTTAGAAGCAGTTCTTCATTTTAAATAATTTCTTTGTTCACACGTTTTATGTAAAAAATTAGTTTCCCTGGCCTAAGCAAAAGATGATATGTACCTTTTACTTACACATTTTAAAAATATGTATTCCCCACTTAAATAACTCACATGTTATATATGTGTATAAAACATATATTAGTATAAGAGAAAAATTAGTATTTAAAGCCAACCTAAATAAAAAATATACCTGAATATTATTTCTATCATAGGCATGATTAATTTCCTTTCTTTGTTTTTTTAACCAGTTGCATTTTAGCAAAGTGGATAATTTAATCTGTCCAATGAGTGTAATATCTATGCAAGAGAGTCCCCCCATCTTCATTTTATTTTAAAGCAATGGTGTAATTAATTCTGTGTGTATATAAATCCCATTACTTCTACTTCCCCTCTAACTTAACATTACCTGGTAGACGGCAAACTACATTAAATTCTATTAATTATAAAACCTCTCAATTAGAATAACATGAATAATCTTAAGTGTTTTTACACTTTAACTAGTTTCCACAATTGGGAATTTTACTAGCATATTTAAGCCAAATATTGGAAAGCATTACATGTGGTTATTAAGTGAACAAACCCTGGAGCCAAACACAACAGGTTTGGATCTCACTGCCATAATTTCATCCTGTCTTATTTAGCAAGATAATTAATTACCTGTGCCTCAGTTTCTTATTCTGTTAAATGAGAAAAATACTACTTAAAATTCGGAAGGGGGTAGCGACTTAAGTGCTCAGCATATTTCACAGGAAATATTAAGAGCTTAGTAAAAGTCAGCAAATGTCCTATACAATTTGGGGGCAGGACCCTTAGTTTTTTGGTCCATGACAGACACCTCTCGTGTGCTCCTATGCTCATCAGTTTACATGGAAAGGTAATCCTAAATTTTCTGTCCCATGTGGTGGGAGGAAGACGTGTGAATGATTATCAGTTGGTGCTTATCTTTTTCTGGTTCTATTTGACCTTGTCTAATGGTCCATTTGGGAAGTCCTAGGAGGAAAGCAGATTGAGAAAGGACAGTGAGGCTGGGTAAAGTTTCCTCTGGCTTCCTCTCTGTGAGATCTTCTTGGTCTGTCCCTAACAATGGAAGGTCACAGTTGCTTCCTGTACATGATTGCTGACCGTATGAGATTCTCCCTGTTCTATAACCTCTCTCTTGCATGCTTTAGTCTTAGGGGTCCAGGGGCCAATTCCAGCTCTGATGAACTACCCCATTCCTACATTATCCCTCATGGTATAGGTAAAAGTGTCTTTCACCATATTTTTGTATTTAAATATGTCATTATAATTTCCTTCAGATAAAATTCTTGCCCGATGTGTAAGTCATTCTTAAACCCATAAGTTACAATAAAAATAAGATTCCTTGAGTTGGTATAGCCACAATGATCGACCTAATTTAACTATGATTGAGATCTTATCTACTACATACCTTTATAGCATAAAGACGTTACTGGCCTTTTTAAGTTCTATATTTCTGTATGTCTTCCAAAGAGTTAAAAGAATGATAAGCTCTATACAAGTGAAACCTGCAGAACTCGCAGTTGCCCTCCATCTTTCTTTTTCCTTTAGCTTTTCACTCCTCCTTTGTTCCTATTTCACTAGGCAAGCACTGGCCTGTAGCTAATGTACTCAAGTGCCACCACAAGCTCACATTGCTTGGAAAATTAAAAAGGGACCAAGCAGGAATGGCCAAACAATTTCTTTTCAGTATATTGAATAGTTTTTAATAAGTTCCCTGAATCCTTCTTTTATTCTCTGTGTACTCATCCTTGCTCGTAAGAAAATGAGGTATATTTATTTGTAGGAAAAGGGAATGAATTATATGACCAATGATAATATTTTATTTCTTAATAGGAAGTTGTATGATGTTTTCCTCAAATAACATGAAAATTATCTCTTACACTGTGAAATCCTTACAGACACTCTCTCACAATATTATTTTCAGTTCCTGTTGTGCAAATCAGGGGGAACTCAAGATAAGTCTGAAAGTGTCCAAGGAATAGGTTCAAGGCAGAATATACCGTACAGAAAGGAGTAACTTTTAAAAACTGGTGCAATTATTTGTCTCTTGGTTTTATTAAGTCCAAGTACTAGGACTGACAATATGATAAACTGTCATCTCTACCTTAAACTCTCACACTTGCCTTTCACTTGCAAATGAGCAAGCAAGTGGCCTGTTTTTAACACATGGACCATTAACTGCCTTCTATTTGCATAGTAATGATAGTGAACCAATGGTGATTTACTGCTCTGACTTGTATTATAAATAACAGATCATTTACGCTGCTAATTACACTCATTTCCATATCAATAATGCATTCAGGGTTGGGTTGGAAAACTGCATTAGAAAATGGAATCGAATGACAAATTGATTTCCTATAAAATGGTGTAAAACAGGTATTTATTACAAAAGGATACTATTAAGTAATGTAGATAAGTGTAAAAGACATTTTTACACCTTATCCTGTAGGTTGAATCATCAAAAGTATAGATTTAACCAGGCCTTATGGTACACACCTGCAATCCCAACAACTCAGTCTGCTGAGGCAGGAGTATCACAACTTCCAGGCCAACCTTGTCAACTTAGAGAGAACCTGTCTTAAAATAAAAAGGAATAGATATATGGGTAAATATTTTTTCTGATATTTATTATTTATTTTCACACATACTTGTGCAAGCCCAAGTGTAACAGTCATTTGTATCTGTTGGTGTCTGTCAGCACTGGATGACTAGCATATGGCAGTCCTTGCCCTCTGTCTCACATTTATTTTGTGGGTGGGCCAGTTATCTTTTAGTTCTATTCTGTGCTTGTAGACTGCACTCACAAACTTCAAGAGTTTTTTTTAAACTATAGGCTTTATTTCAAAAGGGACGATTGTGTACATGTGTGGATAGGTAATACAATCTCTTCATTATTATAGGAGACGTCAAAGTTTAGTATATGCTTCATAGTTAGTGGAGTTACACATATACACACAAAAAATTCTGAGGAACTTTTATATTCATGATAAATATATACTTGTGCGTGTGTAAGCACAAGGAAAGATACAGAGAAAAGACAGCAATGGATATTGAGATTTTTCCAAGAGACTTTTAAGTATCAATTTCTGTATTTCAGCTACAAGAAATTGACACATTAAAATACACATTTAGAAGAAAATGTACTGTGAATAGAGGTCAGTTTGTAAAAATTATACCCTTATGTTTTCTAGTAATTATTTAAATGTGCATTTGGAAATAATCTTCATACAGAAAATAACTAAATATATATGTATACATATACATATACACAAATGTATGTATTGAACCCAGGGATATTCTACCTCCTACCTATACACAGCCTTATTTTAATTTTCATTTGGAAATAGGATCTCACTAAGTTGCTGAGGCTGGCTTTGAACCTGCGATCATCCTGTCTCAGCCTCCCAAGTATTGGGATTACAGGCATGGGTCACCATGCCTAGCCTAACTAAAATATTTTGAAGGTTTTTTTCAAGCTCTATGAAAGGTGATACCACATTCAAACATAAAAACAGAGACTAGTAGCCGGGCGTGGTGGTGCACGCCTGTAATCCCAGTACTTGTGAGGCTGAAACTGGAGGATGCAGGTTCATGGCCAGCCTCAGCTACTTAGTGAGGCCCTCTGCAACTTAGTGAGACCCTGTTTCAAAAATAAAGAATAAAAAATAGGGCTGGGAATGTAGCTCCTGAGTTCAATCTCCAGTACCGCAAATAAATAAATAAATAAACAGACTAGTGATAAATAATATATTTCAAATGTTGTAGTTTATAAAGAAGTTTGTACAGTGTATAAATGAAAAAGGAGAATTAAAAGTCTGAGATTATAATTTTGATATCAGAAGACATATCTGAAGATAAATAGTTCAATAAGTAAAAGTTGACTCAGAAGAAAACCTTATGATTATAATTGAACTGAGAAGATAATAATGTACATGGTTATGCGACCTACCCTGTATATCAAGAATTTGATTGTTAAAGTACTTAGTAGACAGGGACAAAGAATAAGAAATACATAAACTTTCATCTTTGCACAAACTATGATTTATAATGATAGATACCAACCAGTAAGAAAGTACAGGGAGAGGATAGAATGAAACATGGGTGATGGTTTTTAGAATGTTATTAAATGGTAGAACAAAATAGACTGGGAGAGGTAGAAGCATGATGCATGACAAATTTTCTAGTAAATGTAATTTTCCTAAGATCCAAAGAATACCTTCTCCCAGATCAATATTACTTTATACTGTAACAATATGACCAAAATACAATTATGAATGTTTTAAAATACAAATATATTTCATTTGAGGAGGATTGTGATGTTATGTTTTAAATAACAACCACCTTATCATTTCTGTCAAAGTACATTATTACTTTATAATAATATACTAATTATTGGATACATACATAAGGATACATATATTTGTTATAGTGCTAAATCATTTTTTGTTCAAATGTAGGCAGATGTGTCAGTTCTAACTGGGGGTGATGGTGCATGCCTGTAATTCCAGTACTTAGGAGGCTGAGACAGGAGGATGACAGGTTTGATGACAGTAGGGAGACTCTCCTCCCAACCTAGTAAGACCCTGTTTCAAAATAAAAAGAAGGTAGGGCTAGAGTGTTGCTTAGAGGTAGAATGCCCCTGGGTTTAATCCCAGTGTCACACACTCAAAAAATTTAAATTAAAAAAATGACTGGGGGTATAGCTTAGAGGTAGAATGCCCCTGGAATTAGCCTCTAGTAACAAAAACAAAGTGAGCTAACCAAAAGAACAAAAACTGACTTTCTTCAACTTAAAAGGATCTAATGAGCTGAATCTATGATACTAAATTCCTGAATTTAGTGTTATAATTAATTATTTTATAATTATATTTTCAAGAAAGCTTAGAAAAAATCTGCTAGCATCTTTCAAATGTTACATACATCTGGGCATGGCTGTGTACATCTGTAACTCCAGTACTGGGAAGCTGAGACAGGAAGATCTTAGGTTTGAGGTCAGCCTTGGCAAATTAGTGAGACCCTATTTCAAAATAGAAAATAAAAAAGTGCTGGAGATAGAGTTCAGAGGTAGCACACTCCTGGGTTCAGTTCATTGCACCACATACACACACAAAAACTGTATATAAAAGATCAATCCGGCCATGAGTTGCTGTATTTATATTCTCCTATAATACATTTCTTTCGTGGGCACATAGCTAACATTAGACATAACTTGTACAATATTTTTCCGTATGTTGTATATAAAGTGAACATGGGTTGTAGTCCCCAGTAGAATAAAGCAATCTACAGCTTTAATCAGAGGGCAACTCATTGCTTGAGAGACAAATCAACTTGATTTATGTCACATGGTTTGAGTATACAGTTGACATGCTGCTTGGCACTGGGAATACCAAGTTAGGAAATGGCATGGCTCACTTTTCTAGATAACTTTGACATATTGTTTCCTTCTGGTCATAAGTAAAAAAAAAAATGCATGTTTTATATGCATAGATAGATGGTACTCATTTCTTTCGGATGAGTGTGGTATAGCTACAGGAGAGAGAGGCTTAAGAAGAAAGAACAGCACCAAATTTCACTTATTCAGTAGGCTCCCTAGAGACAGGGAGAGTCTCACTCAATAATCATTCACTAAATACTTATTTAATGACTAACTTGTCTACAGGTTTGAAAGTATAATAAAGATCATCCCTTTTGTTCTAGTAGCTAAATAGGCATGTAATTGTAGGATGGCCTGGTCTATTCAAGGTCTGTATTAGCCCCAAGCAGACTCACACACCAAAATGAATTTCAATGTGACTTGCTAAACAATCTCTAATAAACAAGAGGAAAAATAGTTTGCATTAAACTATGATTAACAATGATTATGATCAATTAAAAACTGATGATTATATTCTAGTCTTTGTTGTTTTTAAAATCTTGATCTTTTATCATTAAATGCAGAATTCCAAAATGTGATTTAAGCTTTGGAAACAAAACCTCATGTGCCAAGTCTAGTACATATGCAAATTTTCTTATAACATTTGTTTACTATTTCAGCTCACTTGGTAGTCAAGTATCTGTCTGTCTCCGTGTACTGAACGTGTACCTTAGTTAAAGCTTTTCTTTGCATAATATATAACTTTCCTTAAATTTGAACACACAAGTTCAAAGCTAACAAGAAATAGCCTCAGATGCATAAACTATTAATTAAAAGTTAAAGAAATAATGGATATGAAGTATTACAATTACTGTCAATTTACCTATGCTATGCGGGAAACAATTTCCACTTAATCTATTTTATAGATGTGCTTGTACTTTAGTCCAGAAACTTTATAGAACAAACATCCTATGTGTAGGTAAGAATAAGGCAAATGTACATCATACTTGGCTGCTACTGTCAGTTACAGTATAAAAGGAAGATTGACATGTCATTTCTCCACAGAGATGTGGGTGGTTTTTCCCGACGGTTGGTTACCAACTCTTGACATTACTAGCTCAACGTCTGTATGTGGTCTTCTCCCTTTATCTCAAAGCTGACACCTTTTCCATCTCTGTTACTGTCAGCTTTGGGTATCTTCTGCTTTTTTTCTTGTTATTTTTATTTATACTTTTCTTGGTGCATTATAGTCTCACATCATAATGTAGTTCACAGTGGTAGTGACATACATCCACACAGCACTTGGTGAACTAGGCTGGCTGGTTGTGGTGCCCGTGCTTTGTAATCTCAGTACTTGGAAGGCTAAGACAAGAAGATCACAGATTCGAGGCCAGCCTCCACAATTTAACAAGGCCCTCAGCAACTTAGTGAGACCTTGTCTCAAAATAAAAAATAAAATACGGTTGGGAGTGTAGTTCAGAGGTAGAATACATCTGGTTCAATCCCTAGTACCAAGAAAAGAGAGGGGGGAGGGAGGGAGGGAGAGAGAGAGAGAGAGAGAGAGAGAGAGAGAGAGAGAGAGGGAAATAGTGTTAGAAATTAAATTGCAAAGCTTCATTTTATGCTACCTGTAGTGATTATATCCTGTTTTAAATCCATGGGACTGTTTCTCTATGTAGACTTATCAGTTTGCATTTGTTTTCTAGTTGGATTGTGTTTTTATTTTTACTCTGCATATGCCTGAAACATGTGTAATAAATGTCATGGATATAATGATGTTGTTAACTCTGCCAATAGTACTTATTTACATAACTATTTGAAAAAGGTCATCTTTTATCCTCTTACAGGCCTCAAGTGATTATTTGGTTATCTTTTAAAACTATCTAGAATAGTTTTCTGCATATATTAAGTATCAAATTTCTTTAAAGCAATTCTACTCTCTAGTTTTCAAAGTAATACCATGCTGTTAACAATAACTAGTGGATATTTCCATTGAAAATGATGTAAAGTCTGAAAGAATTAGTCTCTACAATTACAAATTATATATTTATTTCGACATTATGTGATTTTTAATGTTTTAACTTGAAATTATACTAATTTTCTACTTGGTAACTCATGCTAAAATTAATAAAATTAATATAAGAAAAAAACTGGCTTTCTGAATAGAATTTACTTTATTTTATTTTATTTTTGGTACTGGAGATAGAACCCAGGGGCATTCTACCTCATGGCTACACCCCCAGCCCTGTTGTTGTTATTATTATTATTATTATTTTATTTATTCATTTTTGCTATACTGGGGATTGAACCCAGGGGCATTCTACCTCTGAGCCACACCCCCAGTCCTATATTTATTATTTATTTTGAAACAGGGTCTCACTAAGTTGCAGAGTGCCTAACTAAGTAGCTGACGCTGGCTGCCAACCCGGATCCTCCTGTCTCAGCCTCCCAAGTACTGAGATTACAAGCATGCACCACCATGCCCGTCTCCAGCCTTGTTTTATTTTGAAGCAGTCTCTCTTTCTAAGTTGCAAAGGGTCTTACTACATTGCTAAGACTTGACTTGTACCTATGATCCTCTCAAGTATTAGGATTATAGACATACATCACCATGCATGACCTCTACTTGTCTTTTATTTATCTTTTTGTGGTGCTGGGGATTAAACCCAGAAGTGTTCTGCCTCTGAGCTCTATCCCCATCCCTTTTTAATGTTTTTGTTTTGAGATGGTCTTGCTAGGTTGCTGAGAGTCCCACCAAGCTGCTGAGGCTAGTCTCAAACCTATGATTCTCCTGTTTCAGCCTCCCAAGTACTAGGATTACAGGTGCTCACCACCACACTGCCATTTAGTTTTTTATACCACAAGGTGGTAGACCCTGATGAGGTAAAAGTCCATAGGAGCTTTCCTCTCATAGTAAAAGATTTTGGTTGTGCATGATAACAATGGCTTGGCATTTTCTAAGTGGCTTAAGGCAAGCTGTTAGTTTGTATTTCTGTGTTTACTGACTTTATTTTTATTTATTTATTTTTGTGGTACTGGAAATTGAACCTAGGGGCATTCTACATCCAAGCTGTACCCCCAACCCTTTTTATTTTTTTAATTTCTTGTTTTGAAACAGGGTCTTAATAGGTTGCTTAGAGTCTTGCTATGTTATTGAGGCTGTCCTTGAACCTGCGATCCTGCTGTCTCAATCTCCCTAATACTGGGATTATGGTTGTGCACCACCAAGCCTGACTGTCAGTTGACTCTAAAGCAGCATTTTTTTCCCCTTATGTATTAATGCACAACTCCTTTTGTGACAACTTAGCAGCATACTGTAAAGACTAAGCACAAATGGTGGCATATCCCATTGAGGAGTTAAAAATCTGATATTTAGTTACACTGGAAGTTTCTAAATCTGGGATAAATTCCACTGGTTAATTATCACAGGGGCCATGTTTAAAACTGTGTGTTTTCCTGTGTGGCACCACACCATCATTTGCCTTCTCTGAATTTTTCACTCCTTTCTACAAATTTGTGCTTTGTACTCTTCTGAGTATGGGCTTTGAATCAGAGTTGTATAGATACTATGATTTTAGTGGAAAATGCCTCAGACTCTTTTGAGAGTCTTTCTTAATACATTTATTCTCTTTGCTGGCTCAGTTTGTATTCTCCTATAATTACACTGATAACTCAAATTCGTTATTATCCAGATCTATGCAGTTGGGTCAAAATCCCATGCTTTCAAAGAGAGGGCCTAAAGAAAACACAGCACTTACCGTGCTACATTATCATGGCATGATGATGTGCGTAAGTTCCACAAGCTCCTAACTTCTATGTTGTGCTTCTCAAAGACATTCTTGGAAAACATTTGTTTTTACCTTACAGTGTAAGAAACCAAACATGCTGTAGAATTCCCCATTATTTTAAGACAGTATCTCTAAGTGTCAACTCCAAAAGAAAGTGGTTTCTCATATAGAGTGAAAAGAGTATTTTTTTACTATTTGACAAACTAGATACAGAAAGCAAGAAAACTAGATGATATAAGAATAAGTGTTGAGGCTATTGAAATTGTGAAATTATTGGCTAAATGTATGTAAGTGATTTATTAACATGAAGAGCTTTATTTGGATAACTTTTCCAAAGAGGTTTTTTTTTTTTTTTTCAGAAGGGAAACTATATAGTAGACCAACAATTTTTTATTTTATTCCTTATAAAGTCAAATCTCTAAAAACATGTAAATCTAATTAAACAAATATAACCGGCCATAGGGAAGGCAATATTGTCTTGAAGGGACCATTTTAATATATTGATTCACAATTTCCACTGATGTTTGAAATAACTTATCTATTAATATGATTGGTTATAAATTTCATTTAGGCTTTAAAACTATTCGCCTTTTGAACTACACAGTATAAAAACTATCACCATTTACTGGAGACAAATTTGACAATAGTGTGGCTCATCTGTATAGCATTTAAAAAATATTTGTTCTAGGAGTCTGAGCCAGAGTGAAATCTCCAAGCTACAGGAACAACAACAACAAAAAAAATCCCTAAAAACAGAACAACATTGTCAATACACTTTTTTAAAATCTGTTTATCCATTGTGTGTGTCCATGTATGTATGTATGTGTGCACTTGTATGTAATACTGGGGATTGAACCCAGGGGTATTCTCTATCCGAGATATACCCAGCCCTATTTTATTAATCATTCTGAAGCAGCGTCTTCTTGCTAAGCTCCTGAGAGTCTTGCTAACTTGCCAAGGCTGGCCTCAAACCTGCAATTCTCCTTTCTCTGCCTCCCATGTGTTGGGAGTATAGGCATGCACCACCATGCCAGACTATTTATCCATTCTTTCAGTAAATATTTATGGACGCAGACACTGTGCTGTGTGCTAAGAATAGATCATCCCCTGTCCTCATAATGATTGTGATCTGCTGGGAAAGAGAGCCATTGATCAAGTAATGATAAGCTTGAGGCATGTCATGCACAAGGCCTGAGTGGTACCACACCATGCTCTTTATAACTCCTGAAGAATGATTTATTAGGAAGTCTAGAGGAGGATACCAGAAATAACTGGAATGTTCCCTTTGGTAGAATGCAGAAAGGAGCTTCTATAACAGGACATGCTTAGAATGAACAAGCAAAACCCTGTCTGAAAAGACAAGGGCCTCTGTGGCTACTATTCAGACTTTTGATTTATTGATTTGGAAGCTTGAACAGATTCCTTTCGTCCAGAATTAAAACATATCATGCATACATAGGAAGAGACAGTATAAGACCTGCCCAAATAAGTCAGACATTAATTATTATATGAAAAGAATAAATGAATCTGTATGACCTGTAAAAAAAAAAAAAAAATCCAAGATATGGCCCTAAAACTTCAGCTGCATTTCTAGTGAGGTGCGTGCTGTTCCTGAATATACCTGTGGGCTGGTATATCTTATATACCAAACTCCTTATATACCAAACGTGAGTTTCCTAAGTGAAAAATGAAGATATGCAATCTTGAATTTACTTCTTGGATCAGTATTCAGAAATATATTAATGCATGAAAAGACCTAATTGACTGTATTTTGTTGAATAGTGTATATAATGCTTATGCAATTTAGATTTAGGCATGAATGTTATAAAATGAAAATATGTGTCACAATGACCTATTCATATGTCAAAGAAAGGCATGGATGTCTGATATTCTCAACAGCTTTTTTTCAAAGGTTAGCAGATGTTTTTAGTTTCATAATGTACTTTGTAATATATTTTTTATAACATTGTACTTGGAATGAATTCATTTTAGTGTAGCCCAAGATATTTAAGAAATACATTGAGGAAAATAGCATAAACAAGTAGATATTATATTTTAATGTAGAAAATGTAATAAGGCTTTTTCTATTGTAGACCAGAATAGTGTCTCAGTGCTAAAAGTTTTTAAAAATCTCAGTTAAAAACAGTATTTTAGAACAAATTAACTATAGACTAGGACAATAATTCAGTCCTCTCTATGGATTGATTGCATAATATATTCAAATGTCATAAATGTAAAGTATGTAAAAGACAATGACATATATTTTACTCCTAACATATATAAGTCCTCAAAAAATTATTATATAAAATTTTGGAAAAATAAGTGAGTCAATTAAATTACTACATTAACACACTTTAACTCTTATTTTTGTTTGTTTGTTTTTGTTTTGGTACTAGGGATTGAACCCAGGGCCATTCTACTTCCAAGATATACCCCAGCCCTTTTAACTTTTTATTTTGAAACAGAGTCTAAGTTGCTGAGGGTCTTGCTATATCTGGAGGTTGGCCTCCAATTCTATATTGTGACCTGTGATTCTCTTGTCTTAGCCTCCTAAGTACTGGGATCATAGGTATGTGCCACTGTACAGTCTGACTATGAATTTGAGCTCTTAAAACCAGGATATGTTATAATACAGTACATTAAACACACACACACACACACATTTGTGTGTATATGTATTATGTATACAAACTTACATGATATATTAACACAGGTTTTATGCCTCATAGGATGAAGAACAATTTAAAGTCAAATCTATCATTTATTTTTGGCTTTTATCTCATGGTTAGAATGATTCTGAAAACATTGAATCTCTGGGACCTACATCCAATGGGGCCTGTGGACTACCCTGCTTAGTACACTTAGCTCCATGACTTTTGAAGGCAGACCAGATCATACACTCAACTCTCTGCTTCTGCGTTGGTGTCTAGTACAATTACTTCATATCATGGCAATGAATATCACTTACAGATTTACTGGAAAATCATCCACCTGTACAATACTGTTATTTCAAAAGTTTTTTTTTCAACAGGTTTTCTATAGCAATTGAGGGTACATTCAGACTGTGTTTTGAATGTTTCTTTTATTCAGAATGTTAAAAGAGAAATGAGGCTACAGTACTATACACATATAAATTACTAAATACTATTTGAATAACATAGAAATAGGATATCGCTCTTCTCTTTTTGTATGAAAATATATTTCACACAAAGTATAAAGTGCTTCTGCTTTCTTGGACACCTTCCCATTGCACTGAAATTCAGAATTTAATAAACTTAGAATAAAATGAAGTCTGTAGGATTATGTCATGGAGGTTAATACACTTCAGAAACACCAATTGTTCAGGTAATTTTTGCCTTGAATTAAAATTTACTGTTTAATTAATTTGTTGTCATGTAGTTTTGCAGTGAATTATTTATATATCTTAAAGAAGAAACATTCCTAATTAGTTACTATTTAATTAGCAATATCAGGGAGGCACAATTGACTTTGTTAAGAAACATTTTTCAAGTTCTTAATTTAGTATTTTCAAAAAGAATATTTTTTCTCTCTATTTTATTTCTTTTTGTTTTCTTAATGGTTTAACACTTGAAGGGAACCAAAGGCTTTTATTTTATGGACTTGAATTATATATAAATATTGATTTTTTTTAGGAAAGGTATATATCAATAGAAAGTTAGCATGAAACTACTGCAAAAATTTAGACTCAGTAGGTAGAGAATACTTTGACTTGGACTTCTCTACTCTCTAAATTACTCTAACACAGGCATTATATTATAATTACTAAATATAAAGAACTCTAGGAAAACATTAAGTGAATGAATTAGAATAAAAATTTCCAGGAACTAGACTTCACCACATTAGCAAGTATTTCTGCATATACTATTGATACTTACATCTAACTTTGGGGTGGTGGGAACCTGTCAGCATATTTTCTTATATTCTTCTCAGAGTCTGGTCATAGTTTCCTCAGCCTGCTATAGCAGAATATCATTGACTCTCTGGCTTAAACACAGACACATAGGTCACAATTGTGAAGGCTGGGAAGTCCAGGGTCGAGGTGCTGACCGCCTCAACTCCTTGTGAGGGTCCTCTTACGGGCTTGCAGCAGACAGCCTTGTATCCTCATGTGGCATAGAGAGGGAGCTCTGGTGTCTCCTTTTATAAGGGCACCAATCCCATCCTGAGAGCTCCACTCTTGTTTATTTTTTTCCCCATCCAAGTTACATCTTGACTTTCTTTTTTTAATTTTAAAACAAAATCTCACTAAGTTACTGAGGGCCTCTCTAAGTTCCTGAAGCTAGTCTCAAACCTGGGAGCCTCCTATCTCAGCCTCCCAAGTACTGGTATTACAGGCCTGAGCTATCATGCTTGGCTCACAAGTACTAATTTAAATGGGACCCATTACTGTAATAGCTACTTCTGACAGAGTGGTTCATCAGATTTCAGTGATGCAGAGGAGCAGTTGTTTTCATTGAGAACTATTAAGGTTTGAATATAGCTGAACCGTAAATACCCAAGTTAATGGTTAAGATGCAGATTGGCATTGCTTGCTTTTGTCCTTTTGATCTTCATTTATTGATTTCTTGCTTTGCTAATTTAAAGCAGTATAAGAGTAAGTGAAGAAGATGCTAATCTTATTTTTTAATTTAAAAATCTGATAAATATTGCTATGTCTGCTACAAATACTTATGACTATAAAAGTACATAAGTTAAAAATATTTATTTAACATTTGTCTTAACTGAAAATACAGAAGACAAATCTCCAATTAATTCTAAAATTACACTGATAGCCTGTTAGCCTGTTGTTAAAAAATGAAGAAGATAATTAGCCGGGCGTGGTGGTGCATGCTTGTAATTCCAGTACTTGGGAGGCTGAGACCAGAGGATCTTTGTTCATGGATAGCCTCAGCTACTTAGTGAGGCTCTCTGCAACTTAGCGAGACCATGTTTCAAAATAAAGAATAAAAAAACAGGACTAGGTGTGTAGCTCAGAGGTAGAATGCCCCTGGGTTCAATCCCCACTGGAAAAAAAAATGAAAAAGATAAAATTCATTCCTGATCTTCATATCTTGAATGATAATTTTTTGAGAATTGATTTTAAAGTATAAACCTTTTTTTTCCCCCTTCTTCTTTAGCTATATTTCCTGAGGTGTGCCTCCCCTGTAGGAAAATGCTTTATGATACTATCTTATCAGAGTTTGGATGAAAGGAAATAGAAATCATCTTCCTTTACCAAATAAAGTTGAATTTGAGGAAATTAACGGTTTAGATATACTGATGTTATCTTGCAGATTAGCCAAGCTTTAAAACATGAGGAAAGAAAACCCTGCCAATAAGTGGAGGTAAATGAGTCATTGCTGCTGAGGTGTGCCTGTAGGTTGCATTGAGGAGTCCTTTCTTTGCTGGTTTCTGTGCTAACCCCAGGCTACATACATATTTCAGTCATGTACTTTAATGTTAATCATGATGTAAGAGCTGAATTTGGGCATCTCATGAAGTTCATATATATGAGTTAAATTAATCTTGTCATGGCTTTAAAGGCTTTCTTCATATTTTATATGGAAATATTATGTGTGTTTGGATGATTAAGAACAAGGCAGTTTGAAGCTCAAGAATGTTAATTCAGATATTATAGATCTTTACAGTTTTTTTTTTTAATACAGAAGGAAAGATCTTAAAATTGAGGAAATGTTTCTGAAGTCCTTTCCTAAATAGGGGTTGCATGTTTTCACAAAACTCCAGTGGGTGTAAACCAGATCTCTCTAGCAAAGGAATGAAAGAGTATTGCAAACAGTACACCATTGTGCATTTTTATCAAAGGCAGGAAACTGGAGAGCTTGATGTGTGTCTTAATTCCCCTACTTGTCCTGCTGCTGTGTTTCCAACAGCCTGTTCATTTTGATGTGGCAGATAAATAGGTATGGGTGGGCCCAGTGGGAGGGAGACTTTCCATTGATTGAATTGGCAAGGAAAGATGCTTTAG
>PVLC010031227.1:0-20528 GCA_004027655.1 Graphiurus murinus
TTTATTTTGAAGCAAGATCTCCCTAAGTTACTGCAAGTCTCACTAAGTTGCTGAGGCTGGCCTTGAACCTGCAGTCCTCCTGTCTTAGCCTCCCAAGTACTAGGATTATAGACATGTACCACCATGCCCATCTAGTATATTTTAAATATTTCTAAAGGGCACACAGAACAGGAGCTAGAACAAACTACTGTCAAGACAGGATGTGGCAGATAGTTTAAAAAATCAAATACTACCAAATATGAAAAGTATAAAATTGAAATTAAAACCCACTAGATACATACTTTTAAACATCATTAAAATAAAAACCTCAGTAACATACCTACAGAGACAGCAATAATAAAAGCTGAACATAAAAGGACTTCTGTTTTCAACTACAGTGGAGTTCTGAAACTCAACTTGCTCTACCTCTGTGAACTGGAAAAATGGACAAAATATATTAAACAACTGTTTTCACACATTGCATATTAAGCAGCACATTGAAAGAAGGGGAACAACCATGGTGAGGCTTCTAATCGCCCTTACTTTCTGCCTGGATTTTCTTTGTAAACAATAGTGCAAGGAGCCGGGCGTGGTGGCACACGCTTGTAATCCCAGCATTTGGGAGGCTGAGACCGGAGGATCCGGGTTCGCGGCCAGCCTCAGCTACCTAGTGAGGCACTCCGCAACTTAGTGAGACTCGGTTTCAAAATAAAGAATAAAAAATAGGGCTGGGGGTATAGCTCGGAGGTAGAATGCCCCTGAGTTCAATCCCCAGTACTGCCAAAAAAAAAACCAAAAAAAAAAAAAAAAAAATAGTGCAAGGAGAGCAAACCTAGGCAGAGCTCAGCGGTCACTGGGTTGAGGAGACAGAGACTGAAGAAAGCCATGGAAAGAGAGAATTCCAGAAGTCTGCAGAGCCTGTTACTGAACACTAAACCATGCAGGTATAGGTGCAACTCCATGAAACTAGAGAGCTGAGCACTGGATGAGTCCACCTGCTCATGCAGGACTGGGAAGACGCTCAGAGCCAGTAGCCAGAGTATAGAACCCATACTAAACATCTGTAACATTGAGTACTGACCCTGAAAGGATCACAACATGGAGTTAAGACTTAAACTAGTCTTAAAAATAAAGGTTTATCTAAACTTTCCCTAACAAATCTTAAGAACAAGCATTGAAAATATCTAGCTGAACTGAAAATAAGGTAACCTAGAATGAAGTCCAGTACTATTTAAAGACAACCAAATCCAGCAAAATGTAATGTAAATGTGCAGTGTTCTATCCACTCAAAAATGTTATGCATACAAAGAAGCAAAACTGTCAACCGTACCCAGGAGAAACATGTCCAGGAATTACAGAGAAGATAAAATGAGCAGATAAGAATTTTAACCAATTATAAATACTCCCCAAAGGTACGCATAAACATAAAACTTGGTGAATATTATGAATACAATGAACCCTAATCAAGACAAACAAAAAGGAAAACCACATCAAGGCAAATATATAGTAAGCAAACTATTTTAAAATAATGATAATAAATAGTTTTTAAATCAGTTCAGAGAAAAACAAGCATTATATACTAAGGATCACAAAAATATGTAGATTTCTCATCAGAAATAATATAAGCTAAGAAACAAAGGATGATATTTTACTATGCTGAAGGAAAAAAAATTGTCGCCTAGTATTCTTTATCCAGCAAAAATGTCCTTCATATCTACCAATAAATAAGAAGATTCAGTAATGCCAAGATGACAGTTCTTTCCAACTTGATCTATGGACTCAACCCAAAGTTGATCGAAATCCCAGCAAAGAATGAGATATTTTTCAGATATCAACAACCTGATACTTATATGGAGAAACAAAAAGATCCACAATAACCAACAAATATTGAGGAAGAATAGAGTCAGAGGACTAACGTTGCCTATCGCTGTGGTATTGGAAGGGAGGGATAGACAAATGGATCAATGGAACAGACTCGAGGCAAATATATTCAGCTGATCTTTGACAAAAGAACAGTGGAGAAAAGACATCTTCAACAATTGATGCTGAAACAACTGGACACCCACACTTATAACAATAATAATATTGATGGCAAAATAGACAATCTTTAACCCTTCCCAAAAATTAACTCAAAATGGATCACAGAGCTAAATGTTAATCACAAAATTATAGGGGAAAATCTAAATGAACTTGGGGATGGTGCCAACTTCATAGATACAATACAAAAGACATTATTTATCAAAGAAATAACTGAAAAGTTAGACTTCATTAAAGTGAAAATCTACTATGCAAAAGTCATAGGCAAGAGAATGAAAAGACAAGACATAGATTGGGAGAAACTATTTCTAAAAGACATATCTGAGGCTGGGCGTGGTGGCATATGTCTGTAATCCTAGTACCTGGGAGTCTGAGAAAGGAGGATTGTAGGTTCACTGCCAAACTCAGCAACTTAGCAAGGCCCTCCACAACTTAGTGAAACCCTGTTTCAAAATAAAAAATAAACTGGGGCTGGGGGTATAGCTCAGAGGTGGAATGCCCCTGGGTTCAATACCCAGTACCACCAAAAAAATAAAAATAAAATGAAAGACATATCTGATAAAGGGAAATTATTCAAAATGTACAAAATCAACAATAAGAAAATGAACAACTTGATTAAAAATGGATAAAAGACCTGAACAGATGCTTCATCAAAGAAGATATGCAGATACATAAATAAGCATATGGAAAGATTTTCAACATCATATGTCATGAGGAAGTTGTAATTTAAAACAATGAGCTACCACTAAACATTTCTCAGGATAGCCAAAATCCAAAACACTGATAGCACCCAATTCTGGCTAGGATGATATGTAACAAATTTTCAGTCTCTGCTGGTTGGGTAGTTTCTTGCAAAACTAAACATACCATACCATCTAGCAGGTATGCTCTTTGACATTTACCCAAATGAGTTCAAAACTTATGTCCACAGAAAAACCTGTTCATGGATATTTTTAGAAGTTTTCTAAGACAGTGAAATTGCTTGTATGATATAATAATAATGGATATATGTCATTGGTGTGGTTTGAATGTGTTCCCCCAAAGAGCATGGATTAGAAATTTCATCCCCAATGGAAGTGTTGAGAGACGGGGCCTGCTGGGAGATTTTAGGTCCTCAGAGCACCCCCCCTCCATGAATAGATGAACGCCAGTTATCAAAGGGCTTATGCCTGCAATTGTGACCTCTTCCTCCCTCATTCTCTCCTGCCCTTCCACCATGCATCTTACCTTCACACCTCCAGACCTGTGAACCAAATTCCTGCTGCTTATAAATTGCCAAATCGTGGTGTTCTGTTATATAAGCACAAAACGGACTAAAACAGTCTTACCTTTGCCCAAAGCTATAAAACATATAGTACCAAGATTGGACTCTAATGTAATCTATGGACTCGGGGTGTCAGAGTAGGTTCATTGATACTCACAGATGTCCCACCCAGTACACAGATGTTCACAGATGTCCCACCCAGCATACAATGTTAAGAGGAAGAGAGGCTGCCTACACATGGAGGGGATGAAGGGTACATGAAGACTAAATATTTTCTACTCAACTTTGCTGTGAACCTAAAACCACTCTAAAAAAAAAAAAAAAGCCTATTTTTTTAAAATAAAGGCTAAGTTAAAAACTTTTTATACAAACAAAATCCCAGGAAGCATTCAGCTTAGAGGCCTATACAACAGAAGTATTAATGGAAGATCATGCATTAAAGGAAAAGGAGACTGATGGAAACCCGAATCTACATAGAGGCAAAGAATTCCACAAAGAGCAAATATGTAGAACGACAAAAAGCTCCCGCTCCCTCTTTCTCTCTCTCTCTAAGAGATACTGACATAAAAGAAATGAAATTATGTCAATTATGGCACAAGGGATAGGAGGTGAAAACCAGAAGTATACTGCTATAAGAGTCTTCCATTATATGTGAATTTGTATAACACAATTTCATAGCAAAACATAAATTGAAGATGAATATTGTAAATCCTGAACTACAAAAAAATAATAATAATAAAGAGTTAAGGTACTAAGTCCAAAGTGAAAAAAATGAAAGGCTTAAACATTATTCAGTTAACCCAAAGAAAAAGAACAAGGAGAAAAAGAGAGCAAAAACAAAAGGGAAAAAATAGAAAACAATTATCAATGATATATTTAAACTCAATCATATTGATAATTACAATAATTATTAATGATCTAAACACTCTAATTAAAAAGCAGAAATTGTCAAACTTTATTTGTGTGGGGGGTGGGGATTACTGAAGATTAAACCCAGGGACATTCTACCCCTGAGCTATAACCCCAGCCCTATTTTTATTTTTAATTTTTAAAACAGTGTCTCACTAAGTTTCTGAGAGTCTCATTAAGTTACTGAGACTGTCCTCAAAACTGCAATCCTCCTGTCTCAGCCTCCCAAGTACTGGGATTACAGGCATATGCCACCATGTCCAGCTTGTCAGGCTTTATAAAAAAGCAAATCTCCAGCATAAACTGTAAGAAATGCACTTCAAATACAAAAACACAACTGGACATGGTGGCACACACCTGCAATCCCAGTACTTGAAAGATTGAGATAGAAGGATTGCAGGTTCCAGGCCAGCCTCAGCAACTTACTGAGTCCCTCAGCAGCTTAGTGAAACCCTGTTTCAAAATAAAATAGAAAGTGTATCTCAGAAGCAGAGTGCCTCTGGGTTCAATCCTCAGGACAAAAAATAAAATTATATAATACATATACATTTACACAAATTTATATATACACGCATATACATTTACACAAATATATAAACATATATATACAAGATATATATGTTTATATACAATATATAAACATATATACACAAATAGATCAAGAATAAAAGGTTGTAAAATAAAATATCATAGGAAATATTGATAACTATATATTAATATCAGATTATATCAATATCAGAATAAGGAATAGTATTAGAGATAAATAAGTGAGAACATTTTATAGTGTTAAAGAGACCAATCCATCAAAAAGACATAATAAGCCAAGCGTGGTGGCACGCGCTTGTAATCCCAGCATTCGGGAGGCTGAGAGCAGAGGATCCGCGGCCAGCCTCAGCTACCTAGTGAGGCCCTCTGCAACTTAGTGAGACCCTGTTTCAAAATAAAGAATAAAAAATAGGGCTGGGGGTATAGCTTGGAGGTAGAATGCCCCTGGGTTCAATCCCCAGTACTACAAAAAAAAAAAAAAAAAAAAAGACATAATAATTTTAAATACGTGGTTACTTAAATAACAGAGCCTCAAACTATATGAAACAAAAGCTGGAAGGAGAGATAGACAAAAATATGATGGGAAATTTGATACTCTTCTCCAGTAATTAATAGAACACTAGACCGTCAATAAGAATATGCAAGACTTGAACATTAACAATCAACTTGATCTAGTTAACAGCTATAATATACTCCATCCACAAAAGCAAGATATACAATTTTTTTCTAGTCCCCTTCTAGACATCATTTACCAGGATGTCTCATGAGGCCATAAAATAAAACTTAATAAATTTAAAATAACTGAAATCATACACAGTATGTTTTCAGATCATAAAGAAATTAAACTGAAAGAGGACATTTTGGTTTTTTTGTTTTGGTTTGGTTTGGTTTTTGTGGTACTGAGTGAGGGGCCCTGCTTTAGGGTCCACTCCAGAAGAGGGTCTCCAGGAACGCCCCTGTCCAGCTGAACTACGAAGACCCAGCTGGGCCCCTGGGGTGAGAGGAAGGCAGACCGGCTGAACGCCAGCACCGGGCGGGAGACAGACTCTTGGAACAATCTCGTTTATTAGAGAAGCAGAGGACTTTCTTATAGATAGGGGTAATAAGGAGAAGTTAGAGTTCATGCAAGCAAGAGGAATTCAAACCGCAACAGGGAGCGGGAGAGTGCTCCTTAACTCCTTTTTTGCGCCAAGGACGAGAGCTCCAGAGAGCTGTTGTTACCACCAGGTGCTGTTTTCTCGTTAGAGGTTGTTTTTCTTTTAACCTCTGGCTTTATCTTAAGTCCTGCAAGGGCTTTTTGTTCTTTTATGAGAGCAGGGGAATGGAATTTCCTCACACTGAGGATTGAACCAGGGGCATTCTACTTCCAAGCTACACTCCAAGCCCTTTTTATTTTTTATTTTAAAGCGAGTTTTCACTAGGCTGCTGAGGCTGTCCTCAAGCCTGTGACCCTCCTGTCTCAGCCTCCAAAGTAGTGGGATTACAGGCATGTGCCACTGCGCCTGGCTAGAAGAGAACTTTTACCGCAACTAAATTTGTATTTTTCTTGTTACCTTCCTCTTATGGCAAGCGATTTATGTTTTCCATTAGAGTAATGACTTAAAATTTCTTTTTCAAACAACCATAAATAGGTTATATAAAGCAGGTTGGTTTAGAGAAATTTTAGTATTATGATAATGCAGGTGGAACACAGGTTTGTGAGCATGATGGACATAATGGTTGACAGCGAATGAAGATTGGAGAACCCTGGGCTTGATGCTCTCTGAGATTCCGTGAATGCAGAGACCCTAGCATTGCCTGGCCAGGGCAGGTGACGCTCCATAGCTCTGTGTAGGAACCTTGAGGTCAGAGGGGCAAAGCCATCCTCAATGCATCCGCATACCACATCTGTGCATTAATCACCATCAAAGGAGCAAAGCTATACATTTTCCTCAAAAGAAAATGAAAACTCCTATTTTGGTTAATCATTATTCATTCTGAATTCCCAGTTAGGTGGCATGGAACGTGAGGTTTACTGTAAACAGAGCATGAAACTGAGATCAAATAAAATACACTGGCGACTTGTTTTTCCTGGCTGGCCAATATCTATCACTGGGATTTTATTCCTTTTTCAGCAAGAAATGTCCTGGAATGAGGGTTTTTTTGTTTTGTTTTTTTTTTTTTCTGACAACAAAAGGTCCTAATTTAGTAAGGAATTAATTCAGGGAATTATCTTCTAATTAGGCAAACAAATGGGTCAGAGCCCTCTCCTTAATCTCAGCACTTGGCTCATTTATACTTTTTATTTTTAACACAATGTATTATGATTTTCATTTGTTCTCAGTGGGCATTTCTTTAATTTAAATTTAAGTAAATTCTGTCTCCTTGGCTGTATCCCTTTTTAATCTTCCTCTCTGCTCAATTTGGAAAATTCTCAACATTTTAGGAAGGAAAACCAAGCTTATTAAGTAGCAGAAAATACTAATAATAACTACATCTCAATACTATCACTTTTGGGAATATTGTCACAAGCAATGTCAGAAGGTCAAAGATCAAAAAAAAAATTTTTTAATTCCCTAGGTAATAAAGTTGACCTATTAAAAAGGAGATTTTTATTCATACCCCAAAAGTCATGTATTTGGAACTCCACTTTCTATGCTGGAATTACTTTTATAAGATGTTTAAAGTATGGCTATTCTCAGAAAAAGAATAACAACAGAAGTAAATATATGATTAAGAAAAATCACAAAGACCTCTCTGCAGACGATGTGCTAATTTAAGTGAAAGAGGCTACCACGTGTCTCGGGTTGTGCTTCCTGGCAAACACACTTGGAGAGGGAGAGGTACAGATGATAATTTGTTAGGGATTGGTCTCCAGAGATAGGTGTGCAACCTCTGCTTGTGTAAGGAAAAGGGAAAGCTAAGACTGTACAGCGAGAGAAGGTTCCTGCAAATGTGTGTGTAACCAAGACCTCAGCACCTCCTGGGGAAACCCAGAAGTTGAGGTGGCCCATCAGGTTTGGTGTAAATTAAAGTAAGGAAGCAAACATTTAAAATTCTGTACTAGCCAACATTGGGATTCTCACAGGGAAAGAATATAACCTTGGCAGGCCAACTCCTTACCCAAGAGTAATCCCCAATGTGCAGTGTCAGGGAAGGCTACTGTCTCCAACTGGTAGGAAATGGCCAAGAGAAAAGCATTCCAGGATCCACTACACCCAGTGACTAAAATTCCACTGTCAACTAAGAAATACACCTTTGTTTTTGTTTTCGGTCATGGTCTTCTATTCCATTTGTTTTTGATGAGCCTGTAGGTGGTATCAAGAGGCAGGGATCCACAGAATATTTTCACATGTATGTACACTCAGGGTTTCCCGAAAAGAAGCCCACTGGCATGGATTAAAGGGTGATTGACACTAACCCAAATGATAGAGACTTCTAGAAGGATGGAGAGATGAATGCTCCTGGAGCCACTTGTTTACATTCTGAAGTGGTGAAGTAGGACCACTACCCCCTTTTCTTTGCTGATTTGAATTTGTTTATAATCTATAGCAAAGATCATCCCACCCCCAACCTTATCTGTCTTCCTTTCTCTCTATATATTCTCTTCCCCTTCCTTTCGCTCTCTTTCCTCATCCCTCCCCTCTCTGAAGAAAGGACAGATGCGCCAGAAATTCCTGTATGAGCTCTGTCTTCATAATTTTTAAGTTTGTTTCCAATGCTGCAAACTTCACAGCACATGGTATGCATTAGGGAATTAGTGCCCGGGGAGCTGGTGTGCACTGTTCTCTGAGTGACTAAATGTTCCCACCCTTCATCTAGAGTGCTCATAGCCCTGTGTGAGTGGTGTGGGGTGTGTGTGTGTGTGTGTGTGTGTGTGTGTGTGTGTGTGTGTACAAGCAAGCTTATCAAAGACCTGCATTCCTGTATTCACCAAGTATTAGATATAGAACATGCTAGAAACTGCGACACCTGGATGCTACAGTTATTTAAAATAATATTAGTTTTCAAGTAAGTACACCAATTCAGATATTTCAGACCTAACAAGAGAAGCTATTTAAATTGAAAATATAGATCTAATGCTAAAATTAAGCACTTGTAAGAACATATTCATCTACAGCTCTGCTTCTAATGTATAAAAATTCTTAATAATGTATGGTATAAACCCAGGTAACTATATCAAACTAAAGTACAAATTAGGAAGAAAAAAAGAAAGAAAGAAAAACAGGTAAATCGCTTTCACCATTCAAGAGAGAAAGAGATGACCCTCCAACTGATAAAATTCTAGGAGTGTTTGAGAAAGTGTAGTGTCCAAGTAGAGGCAGAAAAAGCTGGGTCAGTAGTGGGAGGTCATACAGAATTGGGTGTTCAGATGTTCCTAGAGGTTCTTGATAAGAGTCAGCAACAGCATCTTTTAGGAACATTAATCCAGTAGCAGTGTAGTCAAGTTTTCAAGGTAGAATAAGAGCTAGAGTGCAACTGTTAAGATTCTAATGGAATATGGTTCAGGCAAGGGGCAGTGGTGTGGCGTAATGTCCAACAGTCTCAAAATGTGAGATATCTACAATTTGGTGCCAAATCTTGTCGCAACCTTGGGTACATTCTATCTCACTTGGGACTTCTATATTCTCACCTACAAATAGTCTATGAAGTGCCTTCCAAATATAAATGCCTAGCACTTTGGAAGGACCTAAACTGAGATAATTTCAAGAACACAGAGACAGGTATCAGTGAGTAGGTGAGATACTTTAGAGATAGAACTGAAAGTTCATAGTAATCTATTGAATGTAAGGGGCAAGCGGAAGAAACCAGATCCTCAGAAAAAGCAATGAAAACAAGAATCACATGGAGAGTGTGGTGGGGCAATGGAAATTCATTTTAAATGAATGGATTCTAAAATGTTAATGAGAAAGATTAGCGATGTTCAGAAGACCAACTGAAAAAGGAACCCCAGAAACCGGGGGTCTGGAGTAGGGTCCAAATTTGGAAGCTATTTCCATAGACAGAAGAGTAGATGAGTCTGCTCAGGGAGAGACTGTGGAGAAAAGGGCAGTGAATATTAATCAGAACTGGCTATAGTGACACCCAAAGGTGAAACAGAGAACTGGACTCCAGGCAAGGAGTGGCCACAGAGGCAGAGAGAGATTCATAGGAGACCAGGGAGGAGACACTTCAAGGACCAAAGACTCTCAGATCAAGGGCTAAGTGCTCTGTGGGGCTACTTACTCTGAAACTGCACTAATTCTAAGAAGTGGTACTGGCATAAATCAGAGGTTTCCGGAGGGAACAAGCTAAAAGGTGGCCGCAACATTTGTAGGAAATATGACCCGAGAAAGAACCGGAACCGGGGTTGGTATTTTTTTCCCACGCTGGTCCACATCTCACTTGCCTTAGAATCACCAGGGGTGGCTGGTTAAATGCAGATTCCTGGGCCTCCCTCCAGAACCCCTGAATCTTAATCACCAGGGAGAATGCTTTGTGCATCTTCATTTTAAACACCTGCCTCCCTCAATAAATCTGTGTATGCAGGTCAGGGTGCTTCAACCTGTTCCTCTAATGAATAGAAGGAGTCAGTAGGAAGAGATCAATTGAAGAGAGGGAAGGCTGATGGAAACTAATCCTGAAAAGGCAAAATGGGGCCTAGGGCACCAAACAAAGAACTCCACCTGTGTCTAGCAGCGTCCTGCCCACTATGGCGGAGACTCAGGCTCAGCAGAGCGTCTGGTCTCTGTGGAAGGTCCCATGCTGCACCTGTCCTCTTGGTAATATGGCCTTGCCATCTACAGTGACAATCTTGATACCAGAGATGTCCCAGAAGCTGGAGTCTCCACAGAAGCCAGAGCCCCCGATGAGTTCCCCAGCCCTCCGAGCAGCAGCGAGGGGAGTACAGGCAGCTGGTCCCAGCTGGCCAACGAGGAGGACAACCCAGAAGATACGAGCAGCTTTCTGCAGCTCAGCGAGCGATCTATGAGGTACCTGCTCTTCATTTGGCTTCCCAGGGAAAGTGGGAACACAGATCCCCAAACTGCATCCAAACAGTTCTCTCCAAAGAGTCCCTAACAGAGAGAAAAAGCAAACAGGAAAGCTCTCCCTGGGCCAAGGTCCCTGCCTGTTGGGATTTGTGCTGGAAGGTGTCTTAGTATCTAGTCTTGCCTTAAATTACTTTACCAAAGTTCAGAGTTTGCTGTGTTCTCTTCCCTGAAATGCTAGAGCATTCAGTGACAGCAGCTATGGATTTTTTTTAATGGACAGCCTCTATTACACCCTGGTGTGTTTGAACTTTCTTTCTGGTTCCTTTGGGTTGCAGATGCAACACTGGCTGAGTTTACACCTCACAAGTGTTCCCAAGCTGTGTTCTCTTGTTTGACATGACTGTTCCTCCCTTTTCTCTCTCCTTCTCTTTGTATTGTTTCTTTGGAAAAGCTAGAAAGAAGCTTGGGAGAGATCAAATTTGGAAGGACTTGAGACAATCAGGGGATATGAACTAAAAATGATTCCTCTGTAAGGTGGAACCACTCTCTGTTTTTGCACAAAGTCTTATTTGACATTAGACCAATAAATCCTCAGATGTTGCAGAGAGGCCAATTGGAAAGTAGGGTTCTGCAGTATCTGGGTGTACATGGGGCTCTTGGAAAGTTTTATTTCTTGAAGTTCAATTTGTTTAGACTCAGGAACATTTCATGATGTTAAACAACTTGTCTAAAATTCCAAAAACTAATGGAACTATTACAAAATAGAGACAAGTAGCAAAGAGAACTCTACTGTCTGACTCAACCGCAGAAGTTTATAAAGTCAGTCACTTTCAGCGCACTTTTGAGTGATCAGGTTTCAATCTGTGACTATATTGAGTGTCCCAGCTGAAACGTCAGATAAGAATCTAAAATTGAGAGAATCAGGTTAGTTACTCGTGGTGTTCCTGCAGGAAGACTCTCCCACTATGTGACACAGCAGCTGTCACCCTTTCAAAACCTTGCTTGAAAGAGACATCATTGGGAATAGAAAGTGTGAGGAGACTCTGTGAGTTTCATAAAATTGAATCCATTCCAATTCACAAGTACAGACAAACCCTAAAAACGGACTCAACTCTACCGTGTTGCAGTAAGTTCCAGGCTGGTAACGAGGCTATGTGTTGACTGTGCAACCTGGGAAATGGTGCAATATATAAGCTTTCTTGTCCATGATGATTAAGGCATTGCATGGCATTCCTTCTGAAAGATTGTAAGTTAAAGGAGCAATCAACTTTGACATTACCTAGCACTGCACTTACAGGAAGAATCAAGTCAGGCACACATCCTATAAAATCCTATAGACTGTCCCTGGGAAAAATCCCCTCGAATGGCAAAGGGGGAACACAAATCCACTGGTTTCCATCACAATCCAGGAAGCAAGCATACAAGCATTCTAGTGTCTCCCTGAGCCAGCATTTTCAGGAATATCTTCATCATCTCTGCAGACACGTCCAATGAGGATGAAAAGAGAAATAGTGATTATTACCCACTAGATACCACCCACCAGGTGTGAAATCGTTTCAGAAATTGTAAATTATTATTCTTATTGTTTTGTTATTATTATCTATGATATGTTAGGCTTCTGCCTGGTGGGGTTTTTTTTCCCCCTTAAGTTAGTCAGAAACCGATATCAATGTAGAAATCCTAGGCACGAGGCAATCTGTTTCTGGGGACCAAAGGAAGGACCTCTTCCCACAATGGAGCATCAGTGTCGGCAGCGTGGCCAGGGGTGGAGATGGGCATTAATGTGTAAACTTTTGCTTTGTCAGCAATGGCAACAGTAGTGCCACTAGCAGTCTTGGCATTGCGGAGCTGGACATTTATCAGGAAAGCATGCCATCTTCTCCCATGATTAAGTAAGTAGCCACTGAGATGCAGTGATTGTGAGACCACTCCTACAATTCCATCTGGCAATCCATTCTGGTCATTCAGGTTGTGCCCAACCACTGATTCCATTGTGTCTGTGCTGCCGTGGTTCCATGTCAGTAGGGCCAGGAGCCAGGGCCTGGCTGGGGCCCGCCCTGTCACCACCTGTTTTCTGGGTTTCAAATCGTCCTCCTGTGAGATAATCATTTCAGATAAAGCTTATCGATATAATCAGAAATGTGTGTTATTTTTACCTACTTGCACTGTTTAATCCTTTTCACCATAGAATATACTCACTTCAATAGAATCAAGTGTGAATGGCTTTCCCTTTGCTTATGGACACCTGAGATTATTGCTACTAAATGGGGCTCATTTCAAGTGGTTGCCATGACAAAGCCGTGTCATCCCCACCCAGTAATTCTGCTCCCCACAATACAGGGAATTCTAAAAGACCAAAGGAAAGAGAGAATTCAAAGAAGCATAGTATGTACTACATAAAATATGGTGCAGAAAGGGAGAGCAACACAAAATCAGCACCTCTTCTAGAATTGGCGATTACTCTAGAAAATTAAGTAAACTGAAATTTATTTTTGGACCATTAGGGCTTAGCTCATTACATGGAGATATCTAAAACTTTAAAAAAATAAAAAGTAGTAGAGTACTAAGGTTGTTTCCTTACCTATCACCCCGATCTCTAACTATAGCTAAAGCCATTTTATTTCGCCCTTTAATCAGACATATTCCTCAGCAATTGAAGGTTGCAGTACAGCCCTGTTGTTTCAGAGTCGTTATTCACTAGTAGAGATGAACACACATTTATCATCCTAAAGAGAACCCAAAAAAACAAAACAAACAAAAATTACTTTGGAGTAAATTAATTTTTCTCCTTTGGGAAACATTTGTTTGGTCATTTTGTCCATCTTTCTCTGTAATAATAGTCTATGACCTCGGGGGAAAATTTGCATTCAGGGAAAGCCAAGATCCCTACCTCCCAAGCCAGCAGGCTGCAGCTCCACAAAAACAAAAACTGACCTACCATTCATCGTATCACTCGTATCTCTTGCACAGACATCAAGCAAAAATTCCAGGTCCTTAACAAATCGGCATTTTTACAAATAATTAGGTATGAGATAACAAAATGACTATTCTCTTTCAACATTAGTGAAATTTATCATTATCCATGACATTCATCAATGCAGTGAAATTTATCAGCCAGTAGCAATGGAGAATTTGAAAGAATCTTCCAGCATCAAAAGATACATTTTTAGGAGCCTAAATCCAACTTTCTAGACAGTATAAAAATATAGGACGTTCACAGGCTTCCTAAGATGGTCACTTCCTTTCAGCTGTTGGGCCATATGCTCTCACTTTGGAAGTGTTTACTGAGCCCTCCCACTGTGTACCAGGCTCTGCAACAAGAATCCACCATGTGAAAACACCTCCGGTATTAAATATTACCATCGGTAATGAAATACTCACTTCAGTTGTGAGTCCCTGATCCTAAAACATCTCCAGGTTACTATATTTCTCGACAAGAAAAAGGGTAAAAAAGAAAAAAATTAAATCCATTGAGATATTTTTCTGTAAATTTTAAGTCCTGCAGTTTGTTGTCTCTTACCTTATTTCAGATCAAAGAATGATATACATGTTTAAAAAAAATTCCCTATAGTAAAATGCAAACATATGCTGCTATCATAGTGCATAATTTAAAAAATACTGTGATAAGATGAAAACATCTGTTCCATTAAATTGCCATGGAAAATGTAGGAGAAGGATAAATCCCCAAATCAGAATGACTGGCCAACTGTGGGAAGGTCTGTGGAAGAGAGGTGGAAGAAAAAAGATCAATGCATCTCTCAGAGTCTCCCACAACATGAAACCTAACTAAAACCATGCCGGTTATCTGGAAATTCTCTTTGGTGGTGGGGAATATTTGTTGCAGACACAGTAATCCTACATAATACCCACATTGGTGGGTCCCTAGCATTACTTTGCTCTGAGAACAATAGGTCTAGAATAAGCAGAACGGACATCAAAAGTGTTTAGTTCAATGAAGACCCATCGCCTCATCTTCCATTTGCAGCTTTTGCCTCCTAAACATTACCAACCATATACTGTTGTTTTCTCCCAAAGTGAATTAGTAGAAGAAAAGGAGATTCTTAAAGAACAGTCAGAAAGCATTAAGGGTAAGCCATGTTCCCATAATTTTGACACACATTTGCCTGGGATCTCCCCCTGGGAAGCAGAGTAAGGCTGTGCTTGTGTCCATTCAGAACTCACGTCTGGGCCACCAGTGAGAGCCTCCAGCCACCAGAGGAACCTGCTGGTGATCAACTTCGACCTGGAGCCAGAGTGTCCTGACGTGGAGCTCCGAGCTACCCTGCAATGGATCGCTGCCTCCGAGCTGGGGATTCCCACCATCTACTTTAAGAAATCTCAGGAAAACAGAATTGAAAAGGTACCGTGTTGCAGGTTTGAGAAGATATCAATAAACTGTAGGGTTTTTTTTTTTATCACTCCTGGAAACTGGTAAATGCTCACTTAATCCATATGAATTTGAAGTATTTAATCTTGACTTTCCTTCACCTCAAAACTGTGGTAAGAACTTTAAAACTTTCCACCTGCCTGAATACAGTCATGATTGCTGTTCCTTTGACCTTCAGTTTGTCTCCACTAGTTGGTGACAATGAGAAAAGTAAATTGAGGAGGTGACAACTTTTTCAAATATATATACTGGAAATCAAATCCAAGGGTGCTCTACCACCTAGCTACACTCTCACCCCTTTTAATTTTTGGTTTAGAAACAAGATATCACTAAGTTACTGAGGCTGGCCTCGAACCTCCTATCTCAGTCTCCCAAGTACTGGGATTATAGGCACTTGACTCTGCTGTTAGTCTCTCTTTTGATGGACTCAAAGTTAACTGATGAATCCCTTCTGCCATGTAAGGTAGAAGGATAAGAATTTGCTCCTATACTATTCATGGTCCCAGAGATTAGGGCAAAAATGTTTTAGGGTCACACCTATCACAGCCACTGAGTACTTTTTTCCTGTCTTATTGTCACAAGGACCCTTCATGTACTTCATTATGCTGGTTACTTAACAGCCCCCATGAGCAAAGCAGAGTGGATATTTTTGTGTGTGTGTGGTACTGGGGATTGAACTCAGGGGCATTCTACCTCTGAGCTATACCCCCAGCCCTATTTTTTATTCTTTATTTTGAAACAGGATCTCACTAAGTTGTGGAGGGCCTCACTAAGCAGCTGAGGCTGGCCTCGAACCCGGATCTTCCGGTCTCAGCCTCCCAAATGCTGGGATTACAAGCATACGCCACCACGCCCAGCTGCAGAGTGGGTATGATTGCCCCCTTTTTACTAATGAGCAAGTCAGCACTCAGAGAGGCTGGTGAAAGATTCCTGTGACTGTGACAGTTGAGCCTAGTCTCTATAAAACACTTCTCACCAATCTATTAGCAAAAAGTTTTTCTCTCAAGTTAAATGACCTCAGGATTACAATATGGCTATTTTTGGGGGGTGCTGGGGATTGAACTCAGGGGCATTCTACCTCTGAGCTACACCCCCAGCCCTATTTTTTATTCTTTATTTTTTGAAACAGGGTCTCACTACGTTGCAGAGTGCCTCACTCAATCTGGCTATTTTTATTATAATTGTGCTTTAATTTTTAGTGCCCAATCCGAGCAGCCTGAAATAAAATGTTCTTTACTTTCTTGCCCATGCCTCTGGTATTAGAACAGCTTCCCCATCTCTACCGTGCCAGCCAAGGGGATTGGCTACGGGGAAACGTCAAGGAGATCTAATCCATTTCCATGCCGCCCTCTCCTACCTCTGAGTCCTTCCAACCAGTCATGTACACTTCTTGTCATGCCTAGGACTGCCTACTGTTCATGCAACTAAATCTAGGTCCCCTCCTGTACTCAGCAAGCTTTTGCTTACAAGATGATGAATGGGTCACTGTTGGCGAAACGCTCCTTCCATCTCATCACCCAGCCTGCCCAGGGCAAAGGAGGGGTTGGGAAAATATAACCCCATTGGGCCACAGGTCACACACTGTCCCGTGGGGAGGGGTGCAAGAACGTTCTTGGGAGGAGTACATCCCAGGTTAGTAGGTTTGTTTCCAACTTTGCCTCTAGCTACTTCCCAATAAAAGCATAATAGGGTGCAATTTGGGGTCGTATCTTAATAAAACAGATTTTAATTCAATCCACGTTTTTGAGGAAACAATCATTTCCTGTGCATATACATTTCATATATCCCCGATTGGTATAATGGTAAAGGGTGTTGCACTAATGGTGACATAAATCAGGGTGCGACCAGATTTGTTTATCTTCACCTGGTTTTAAATGCTAAAAGAGAATGTCTATCCTTGTTCATAAGTATTTTTCTGAAAATAAATGTTCCACTAATGTTTATCAAGAATATATTTAAGAGCCGGGCATGGTGGTGCACACTTGTAATCTCAACATTTGGGAGGCTGAGACTGGAGGATCCGGGTTCGAGGCCAGCCTCAGCTACCTAGTGAGGCACTCTGCAACTTAGTGAGACCCTGTTTCAAAATAAAGAATAAAAAATAGGGCTGGGAGTATAGCTCAGAGGTAGAATGCCTCTGAGTTCAATCCCCAGTACCGCAAAAAAAAAAGAATACTTTAAATAATGTTTCACTCATTCAATTAGCATTGACTCAAGGAAACTAATTCTTAATAATATACTTTTAGGGACTAAATCTTCTAAATATTTTTGTTAGAATCAGTTAGGGCTCTCCACACCTACTGACCTCATCATAAATGAGCACCACCTTCTGTTGTCTGGGAATAAACTGGTTAGAGAAGGAAAACCCTTAGCAACAGTTAGACATCCTTTCTTTCATCAATAGTGATCTTTGGAGATCTCATTCTGTGTATTTTTTTTAACTGGCCAAGTAGTTAAGTAGTTATTTTTCAAGAGTAGTGAAACAGAGAGAGGTTTTTTTCTGACAGTGGTTGTGTCATGTAAAAGTAGCAGCGTCTCATTAGCTCCACATCTGCTTGGAGAAGGTCAGAGACTCTGTTGAGTTCAGAAAATGCCGTCTTCCCAATGTCACGAGAGTATTGAACACTATTCACAGACGAATACTCTGAGTCTCTTTTTATGTGATCCTCCTTTTATTTTCTTGGACAAATTGATTTTGTCAACACATTTCCCTTTCTAGTGCTCTCAACTTACTAAGCCTTCCTGCATTGTGAAGCTGAAGAGACTGTCAGGGTGAGCGCTTAAAGCCTCTCATCTTTCCCACCACTGCTTGTGAAGTTGGCCTTGGCATTGGAAGGCATTTAAAGATAGCTTGGACCTAACTCCAGGCTAAGTTCAACTCAAAAGGCAAATTCCAATCATCATGGGATAGCACTAAAGCACTGTCTGTTCTCTAGTGACACTTGGCACCTTTGTTTCCAAGCTTTCCGTAGCATTTGCATTTTGTCTGATTATTAAAAGTTTCAATTCCCTAGAAAGTCATACATTCAGAACGTTCATCAAAGGTTTATAGGGTAACTTCAACTCGCCAGGCACTATTCTGAGCTCTAGAGATGCAGTAAACAAGAATCAAAACTTCCTATGGTCTCGGTCCGCATTCTAGTGGAGGAGGAAGCCAGGTAGGGAGGACACAGAGCAAGAAGGCTCAGGCTATGACCTGGAGATGTCATGGGACTTCATTCTGAACAGGGGAAATGAGATGGACTCCCAACTGTGCTCATGAGCCGTACGCACACGTACCAAAAAGATCACGTGGGACACGTCTTCGCAACTCAGATTCCTGGGCTCCTTCTGGTCATTCTGATGAGTGCTAAAGTCTGGGATCCTCTTCCAAAAGAAATATCCTGAAGGACTGACAGAATTTGAGCCAGTTGTAAAGTATGTTAAATTCTATGGGAGATATGGCTGAGAATTCTAACACCTGATAATGAAAAACAGTTTATAAATTGAATTTGCAACATCGTTGACATCAACTCGATGTAGTTCAGTTAATTCAAGGCAAAAAAATCATGAGCATAACTGAATAAAGGAAAGAAAAGGAAAGGAAAGGAAAGAAAAGAAAGGAAAGGAAAGGAAAGGAAAGGAAAGGAAAGGAAAAGAAAGGAAGACAACCCAGTGTCCAGTGGTTAATTGTCCTTGTTTTTTTATCCAAAGATCTTTGCTCTTCTGTCCTTTTTCTTCTCTTGAAGGTCAGTGAGATTCTGTGAGCTGATGTAGACTGATGACCGGCCTCACAGCAAATCTGTGTCTTTTTTATGTTTAAACCTGCATGGAGAATTACTTCTTTTTCTTGGAAGCAATACATAGGGAAGAATGTGCAAAGGAGTAACAGATATGTGCTTACCTTCCTAAGAAAGTGGAGGTCAGAAGAAAAGTGGCCTGACCTCCATTTTTTTTTTTTTTTATTCCACGCCACAAGTGAAGTAGTAGAAGGAGAGTAAGCGAGAATGTGAATGGTATTGGTGGTCGGCTTAACTTACCCCCCAAAAACTCCAGTTAAAGTATCAGTTCTGCAGAAACACATAACAAAGGAAGAAGAAAATAAGACAGAAATAGAGACTAAGGATTTTAATTTGCTAACATGAGAAATTGTCTTGACACTGAAGCCTTGAGTCTGGATTCTCAAATTCAGTGAGTGGTAGAATCATAGAATTACCAGGGAAGGTTTGACAACCTGATACTCCAGCTAATGGCTTGAGAAGCTCCTCTGGGAGTGAAACCCTCACAGCAGGGTTGTGTAAAGGTCTCCAGGGTTCCAGGATGTGGCCAAGGCTAAGAATCATGGCCAGAGCCCTAGGCCACAATTGCAAGAGAAATATAGGGTCTAACTCACTTGTGCTTAATGAAATCTAATTCTGCCTTGATGCAAATGACAGAAACTATTTTCAAAAGCCTAATTTAAATGTTTTCAAAAAATTGCAGTTTGCAACAAATCCCATAGATTCCACTATAATTTTGTAAACAATCTAATCTATTAAAGGCTCTTGAAAATATAAAAGTCACCTTACTATGTGACGCTTTTCTTCTTTTTCATTTTTTTTTTTCGGGAGTGTGAACTGAGGATTGAACTCAGCTCAATCTACTTCAAGCTACACCCTCAGCCCCTTTCTTTCTTTTTCTTTTTTTGGGAAACAAGTTCTCACTAAGTTGCTGGGGGCTTCTCTAAGTGGCTGAGGTTGACCCCATGGCTGTGATCCTCCTATCTGAGCTCCCAAAGTACAGAGATTGCAGGTGTGCCCCACCATGCCCACCTATGATACTTTTCTTCAGATGAGTCTGCTGATAACAGTCACAGAATATAGATTCTTATGGTTTCTTAAGACCAAGGATTTGCTCAAGAAATGCTAGCTGCCACCTACAGAAAAGAAAGCTAATTATTACTGTTTGTGAAATGGCAGGAAATAAATTTATTTTTATGTTTTAGTACAGTGGAAAGAGAAAGTCAGATCCCTGCCATACTGAAGCTGCAGATGGAAATTCAAAGGGAATGCATGGACGGGCCTGATGGAGCCTCTAGGGCCAGCTGCTAAATAGAATGCAGCTCTAAAAAGCTGTAACAGTGAGCGGGGTTTCTGCACAGTATTCTTTTATTTTTATTTTTATCTAAAATATTTTTAATGAAGAAAGCACGAAGCCTTCCCGCTAATCAACCCCACAGATGTTTCAATGTCCCAGATTAAGTCATCAGGGCTTCAGAACATGCTATATTTAGTGGAGCCAGATCAGTTTTAAATGCTGATCTATTGGGATATCAGCCTGGACTTCGAAATCATGAGACAAGCCAGGTGTGGTGGCTCACAACTACAATCTCAGTACTTGGGAGGCTGAGACAGGGCAACTGCAGAGTTTTCTACTCCCCTTGGGACTGATATTCTGAAGCCTCATGTTTTTGTCAATTTGTTCAATCAGAAACATA
>PVLC010031228.1:0-18887 GCA_004027655.1 Graphiurus murinus
TAGGCTAGTGAAACAGTACGATTCTCACACAAAGCAAAAGTGGTAAAAAGCAACCTCAGATAAAAGGGAAAAATGACACCCATTTATGATAATAGCTGTTAATGTAGGTAAAAAGAGTTACCAGCATACTCAGCGAACTGTGTCCTCCGATTTTAAAAATGCACTTTCTGAGAAGAGAATTAGATTGGTTGAATCATCTCTTTTTCAAAGAATGCTTGGCAGTGTTTCAGTAAACCAGCAGAAAAGCCTGGCAACTCAAAGCAGAACCCGGCAGTTTAAATGAATATTAAATTGTAGGGGGTTTTCCCACTAACAGAAGGAATGGGTTAAGGGTGGGTTAAGCAGTTGGAAATGCTTTTTTTTTTTTTTTTTTTTTTTTTGCCATACTGGGGATTGAAGCCAGGACATTCTACTTCTGATCTACACCCCAGCCCTATTTTTATTCATTCATTCATTCATTCATTCATTTTGAAACAGGGTCTCACTAAGTTGCGGAGGGTCTCACTAAGTTGCTGAGGCTGGCCACAAACCTGCCATCCTCCTGTCTCAGCCTCCCAAATATTGGGATTACAAGTGTGGGCCACCACACCTGGCACATACCTGTAATCGTATAATGTTGAATACACCTGCAATATTGAAGAAACAGCATGTGATAATGCTATGCTAGACAGTGGCATCAACTAATCTAGACTCTGATCATTTAGATAAGAGAGACTATGGTGGTCATCAGTGTTTAATGTATATTAAGTTCAAATGCATCCATCTGTAAACACTGCCACCGAACATTAATGCTTAATAGTCTGCATGTAATAATATGGAGGTATCAATGTGTTTCACATAATTTGCTTAGATTTCATGACTATTGTTTCTCACAAGTTATATTTTTGTATTTTTACTATAAAGTAATTTCTGTTTGCTGCAGAAAATTTGAAAGATACACATGTCACCAAAATTTTTTTAATTTCCTTTAATCTAAATATCTCAAGAAAATATTAATCAGTTGTTTAAAATATTTCAAGTTTGTTCTAATTTTTTTCATTTAACTTTGTATGTGTGTGATATTGGGGATTAAACTTTAAGTGCATTCTTCCCCTGAGCCACACCCCAAAGCAGATTTTAGTTTTTATTTTGAAACAAGGTCTCACCAAGTTGCTGAGGGCCTTGCTAAATTGCTGAGGCTGGCCTCAAATCTGCAATCCTCCTGTCTCAGCTTCCCAAGAACTGGGACTACAGGCGTGAACCACCAAACCTTGCTAGCATTCTACCGTTGAGCATACTCCCAACCCTTTTTATTTTGAAACAAAATCTCACTAAATTGCTGAAGCTGGCCTTCAACTTGTATTTCTCCTATCTCAGCCTCCCAAGCACTGGGATTACAGCTGTGCACCACCATGTCCTGGCTTCATTAAACTTTTTATTTTGAGGAAATTTCCTTTGCATGAAATTCTACAAAATAATACAGATTAATAATACAGATTAATACTGGGTACTCTTTACCCAGTTTTCCCCAATCATAACCTCTTGAAAAACCATAGTACAACATCATAGCCAGGATATTAATATTGATACAATCAAGATAAAGCACATTTATTTTATCACAAGGATCCTCCAAGTTATGCCCCTACCACTTCCTTAACCCCTGAAAACCACAAATCTATTTTCCATTTCTGTAATTTCAGCATTTCAATAAGTTACACAAATGAAATCATACATAAATAACTCAAAGTATGTGTGGTACTAGGGATTGAACCCAGGGCATTCTATCTCCAAGATACATCCCCAGCCCTTTTTAATTTTTATTATTTTTTTTATTAATTGGTGCATTGTAATCATCCATTCATCTGTCGATGGACATCTTAGCTGTTTCCATAGTTTGGCAATTGTGAATTGTACAGCTATAAACAGATACACAAGCATCGGTCTGATAGTTTGGTTTCCATTCTTTTGGGTAGATACCCAGAAGTGGTATTGCTGGATCATATGGTAAGTTCATTCTCATTCATCTGAGAATCCTCCATACTGTTTTCCAGAGTGGTTGCACTAATTTGCAATCCCACCAACAATGTATTAGAGTTCCCACTTCTCCACACCCTCGCCAGCATTTATTGTTGTTCATGTTTTTTATGATAGTCATTCTGATTGGAGTTAGGTGAAATCTCAAGGAATTTTTCATTTGCATTTCTCTGCTAATGATGTAGAACATTTCCTCATACATTTATTGGCTATTTGTATTTCTTCTTTTGCAAGGTGTCTATTTAGATCCTTTGCCCATTTTTTGATTGGGTTGTTTGTTTTCTTAGCTGTGAGTTTCTTGAGTTCTCTGTATATCCTAGATATTAGTCCTCTATCAGAAGAGTAGCTGGCAAAAATTTTCTCCCACTCTGAGGGGTCTCTGTTGAGGTTCTTGATAGTTTTCTTTGCAGCACAGAAGCTCTTCAGTTTAATGCAATCCCGTGTATTGATCTTCCTTTGAGTTGCTTGTGCTTTTGGGGTCTTGTTGATTAGCTTTGATAAGTTTGTGTATGTACATCATGACCATTGAGGTGTTTCTCTCTCCCTCTCACCTCCTTTAGTTAGGTCCCCTCCTTCACTCCACTAAGATTTCTCCTCCTTTCTCTGGAGTTTCTCCTGTGTCCCGATTTCTCCCTACTTCCACCTATGGGGGAGAACATCTGACCCTTAGCTTTTTGTGACTGACTAATCTCACTTAGCATAATTCTCTAGTTCCATTTGTTTCCCTGCAAGTGACATGATTTTGTTCTTCTTTATGGCTCAGTAGAATTTCATTGTGTATATATCCCATAATTTTGCAATCCATTCATCTGTTATGGACATCTTGGATGTTTTCATTGTTTGGAGATTGTGAATTGTGCAGCTATAAACATAGATATGCAACTTAATGAGATCTTGTTTCAAAATAAAAAGAGCTAGGAGTGTAGCTCAGAGGTAGAATGTTCCCCAGGTTCCATCCCCAAAACTTAAAAAAAAAAAAAAAAAAGGAAGAGGAAGAGGAAGAGGAGGGGGAGGAGGAGGAGGATGGTAATGGAATTATTCCTTGAGGAAGAGGAGTCCATGTACAGAGTACATTTCTAAGGCCATAAATTGGGAGAGTGCCCAGCATGTTTGAAGAACGGCAAAGAGATTAGTGTAGCTGAAACAAAATGACTTATAAAAGAGCAGCAAGAGATAAAGTAAAAGGGACATATAGAACAATGAAAGTCTCTGAAAAGTTTGGGTATATGGGGAGAGGGGTCTCTGTTTTCTAACAATAGATTTATTGAGATATAGTTTACATACCATAAAGTTCACACGTTGAAGTGTGCAATTCAGCTGAGAGTGGTGGTATACGCTTGTAATCCCAGTACTTGGGATTCTGAGACAGGAGGATCACAGATTCACAGCCAACCTCGACAACTTAGTGAGGCCCTCCACAACTTAATGAGACCTTGTTTCAAAATACACAATAAAATAGGACTGGGAGTAGCTCAGAGGCAGAATGCCTCTGGGTTCAATCCCAGTACCACAGGGACAGACGTGCCAACAACTCTGGAGAAGCTGTGAATCTCCTGATTGCAAGGTTCCTGTTCTGTGGTGCAATCATCTGCAAACACAAGTGACCATCTGGCCCTCATTGCATCATTTCAGGGGCTGTGAACTGAGGGAGGGAATTCAGCACCTTGATGCTTGGTAAGTAATAAATGGCCTACACTCTGATTCAGAGATGTCTGTTTCCTGTCAGAATACATATTTTTCCATGACTTGGAATTGAACCCAGAGGGACACTTTACCACTGAGCTGTACCCCTAGACCTTTCTTATTTAGTGTGTGTGTGTGTGTATATGTGTATGTGTGTGTGTGTGTGTGTGTGTGTGTGTTACTAGAGATTGAATCCAGGAGCATTCTATCTTTGAGCTACATCTTTGCTCCTATTTTTATTTTTAATTTTTTTGTGGTACCTTCATACTACATCCCCAGCCTATTTTTTATTCTTTATTTTGAAACAGAGTCTTACTAAGTTGCAGAGAGCTTCACTATGTAGCTAAGGCTGGCCATGAACCCATGATAGGTAGATAGATAGGTAGATAGGTGATAGATAGGTAGATAGATAGATAGATAGATATAGATTATAGATAGATACTTAAATGGTGATTAGGAGTATGAGCATGAGGCTCATACTATATCTATCCATCTATATTATGTAGATAATCTATATAGGTAATCTGTATGTAATTGAATTATGTATATGATTGAATATATAGGCTATGTATAATGTCTATACTGATATCTATGTATTCTTCTCACACATCAAATCTGTTTTCATTCTGTTGTGACTAGTTTCATATTTTGAATGTAGTTTCTATTTACTATGCTTTTTATTTTTTTTATTATTATTAATTTTTTTGCGGTACTGGGGATTGAACTCAGGAGCATTCTACCTCCAAGCTACACCCCCAGCCCTATTTTTTTACTCTTTATTTTGAAACAGGGTCTCACTAAGTTGCGGAGTGCCTCACTAGTTAGCTGAGGCTGGCCGCGAACCCGGATCTTCCGGTCTCAACCTCCCGAATGCTGGGATTACAAGCGTGTGCCACCACGCCCGGCTTTTACTATGCTTTTTAAATGATGATGTCTTCCAGAAACCAGAAATCGATATCCATATTTAAGATGATTCCTCATTCAGCTTGCACAGTTTAACATCTGCTCCTTTTAAGAGCTTTCAACTGTCCAGACATATAAAAGATAGAAGGGTGATAAACTCCAGCTCTCCATGATCAATTCTGAGCAAAATTACCAAGGAAATTTTTCTCTCATATTTTTCTTGCTACCATATTTATATCCCTCCTCCATTACCTTCTGGTTCTCTCTCTCTCTCTCTCTCTCTCCTTCCTTTCTTCTTTCTTTCCTTCCATTTCCCTCCTTCCCTCCCTCCCTTCCTTCCTTTCTGTGGTGCTGGAGATTGAACCCAAGGCCATTCTACCTCTGAGCCATAGCTCCATCCCTATTTTAGGGTCTTACTAAGTTGATGAGAGCCTTGATAAATTGCTGCGGCTGACCTTGAACCTGCAATCCTCTTATCTCAGCCTCCCAAGTACTGGGACTGCAGGCATATGCCACTATGCCCTGTTACATGCTTTTTTTTTTTTTTCAAATTCCTATAAGAATTAATCAAATTCCTCCAACACTTCAGTCCTTACCAAGATCCTCACAGAGCAGGAAGTCACCAAATGAAAGGTCAGATAACAGATGTGAACTTCCTTAGAATATTTTATGATAGAATGTGCCTCCTGAAAGTCCAAACCTTGGTTTGTTTAATCTACCACGGTATAATCTAAGAACAAATATGTGTCAGCCAGGTGTGATGGCACACACCTGTAATCTCAGTACTTTTGAGGATGAGACAGGAGGATCCCAGGTGTTATTTTAAAACAGGCTATTGCTAAGTTGTGGAGTCTTGCTAAGTTGCTAAGGCTGGCTTTGAACCTGCAATCCTCTTCTCTCAGGCTCCTAAGTACTAGTATTACAGATATGCACAACTATACCCGGCCTGGACATTTCTTTTAATTAAAAACTTCTGCTTTGTAAAAGATACTGTCAAGAGCAGAGAAGACAAACCACAGGCTGGGAGAAAATGTTGCAATGTTCATCCAATAAAGAACTGTTATATGACCTAAAATGACAACTCATCAAATAATATACAGATGAAAAGTAAGCACTGATTCAATATCGTATGTCCTTCGGGAATTTAAAACTTGGGAAAAAATGAAATTATCACTACCTGTAACAGAATGCAAAAACCCCCAAACAGTTGCAACACAAATGATAATGTGGAAGTGAAGCAACAGGAACTCCCATTCACTGCTGGAATGCAAAGTGGAACAGTCATTCTGGAGAGAGTTGGCAGTTTCTTACAAAGCCAAACATGTTTTTATCATGTGACCCAGCAATACCATTCCTTGATATTTGCCCAAGATAACTGAAAATATCTCTCTAGACAAAAATCTGCACACAAGTGTTCATAACTGTCTGTTTATAACTTCCAAAACTTGGAAGCAACCAAGATCTTTGGTGTATGAATAAACTTTAGTACATCCAGAAAATGAAATATTTTTCAGAGATAAAATAAAATGAGCTGTCATGCCATAAAAAGATATGGAGGAGCCGGGCGTGGTGGTGCATGCTTATAATCCCAGTACTTAGGAAGCTGAGACAGGAGCATCTGGGTTCACGGCCAGCCTCAGCTACTTAGTGAGGCCCTCTGCAACTTAGTGAGACCCTGTTTCAAAATAAAGACAAGAATAGGGCTGGGGATGTAGCTCTGAGGTAGAAGGCTCCAGGGTTCAATCCCCAGTACCAAAAAAAAAAACATATGGAAGGCCAGGTGTGGTGGCACATGCTTATAATCCCAGTACTTGGGAGGTTGAGACAGGAGGATTGCAGGTTCAAGGACAGCCTCAGCAAGTAGTGAGACTCTTGTCAACCTAGTGAGACCCTATTTCCAAATAAGAAATAAAATTGGGCTGGGGGTATAGCTCTAAGGTAGAATGCCCCTGGGTTCAATCCCTGCTACCACAAAAAAAAAAAAAAAAGTGGAGGGATCTTAACTGGATATTACTAGAAAAGAAGACAGTCTAAAAAGGGTATCTACTGTGCGCACTGTGTGGTTTCATCTTTCTGACATTCTGAAAAAGGAAAACCTATGAAGACAGTAAAAAGATCACTGGCTTCTAACAGGGGAAATGGAAGGATGAACAGGCAGAGCACAGAGGATTTTTAGGGGAGTGAAACTGTTCTGTATGTATTACAATGGTGAATGCATATCATTCCAAATGTGTCAAAATCCACAGAATATACAATACTAAGAGTAAGCTCTAGGGTTAACTATGCACTTTGGGTGATAATGATGTGTCAATGTAGGTTTATTGGTTGTAAAGAACATACCACAGGCCGGGCGTGGTGGCGCACGCTTGTAATCCCAGCATTCGGGAGGCTGAGACCGGAGGATCCGGGTTCGCGGCCAGCCTCAGCTACCTAGTGAGGCACTCTGCAACTTAGTGAGACCCGGTTTCGAAATAAAGAATAAAAAATAGGGCTAGGGGTGTAGCTTGGAGGTAGAATGCCCCTGAGTTCAATCCCTAGTACCGCAAAAAAAAAAAAAAAGAAAGAACATACCACAGTACAAGAGTTGAAGAGGTTGGGCGTGTGTGGGGACAGGTGTATATGGGCTTCTTTGTGCTTTCCACTCAATCATGTTGTGAATTTAAACTGCTCTAAAAATTTAAGCTTATTAATTTTAAAAAAAGTGAAAGAGTACAATGTAACAGCTCTGGGGAATGTCCACATTTAAGACACAGATGGAAGATAAAAAAGAAGAGTTTGGCAAAGCACACAGAAGAGGGAAAGGCACTATTTGAAAATTCCTTAAGCCAGACTCAATGGCACATGTCTATAATCCAGTACCTGGGAGATTTAGACAGGAGGATTCTAGGTTTGAGGCCAATCTCAGCAACTTAGTGAGTCCCTGTTTCAAAATAACAAAATAAAAGGACTGGGGATGCAGCTCAGAGGTAGAATGCCCTTGGGTTCAATCCACAATACCAAAAAAACAAAACCCAAAACAAACAAACAAAAACCAAAACCAAAAAAAGTCTTAAAAATTCCTTTGTTCAGTGTTCTATAATTTTCATTGGTTAGACTTATTTCTAAGGTGCTTTTGGTTTGTTTGTTTGTTTGTTTGAGGATGTTATAAATGGGATTATTTTCTGGATTTCTTTTTCAGTTGATTTGTTTTTGGTGTATAGAAAAATTATTGATTTTTCTAAGTTGATTTTGTACCTGGTTACTTTGCTGAATTTATTTATAACTTCTAAAAGTCTTCTGGTTGAGATTTTTGGGTCTTCTAAGTGTAAGATCATATCGTCTACAGTGATAATTTCACTTCTTCTATTCCTATTTGTATCCCTTTAATTTCCTTCTCTTGCCTAATTGCTCTGGCTAAAATTTCAAGTACTACATTGAATGGGAATGGTAATAGTGGATATCTTTGTCTTGTTTCTAATTTTAGAGTAAATACTTTCAGTTTTTCTCTATTCTGTATGATGTTTGCTTTGGGTTTGTCACATATAGCTTTTATGATGTTGAGGTAAATTCCTTCTATTCTAATTTCTTGAGTTTTTGTTTGTTTGTTTGTTTGTTGTTACTAGGGATTGATCCCAGAGGCTTTCTACCTGTGAGTTACACCCCCAGCCCTATTTTATTCTTTTTATGTTGAAACAGGATCTCACTAAGTTGCAGAGGGTCTAACTAAGTTGCTGAGGCTGGCTGTGAACCTGCAATCCTCCTGTCTCAGCCTCCCAAGTACTGGGATTACAAGGATATGCCATCACACCTGGCTTCTTCAGTGTTTTTAACATGAATGGGGGTTGGATTTTGTCAAATGCTTTTCTGTGTCTATTGAGATGATCATGTAATTTTTGTCCTTAGTTCTATTTGTATGGTAAATTACATGTATTGATTTGTATATGTTGAACCAGCCTTGCAGCCCTGGAATGAAACCAAGGACTAACTCTCCAAATTATGGTCATGGGCAAAGACTTCCTCAACAAGACCTCTAAAATTCAGAAAACAAAACCAATAATCAGTAAATAGGATGGTATCAAATTAAAAAGCTTCTGCACAGCAAAGGAAATAATCAAGAGTGTGAAGAGAGCCGGGTATGGTGGCGCACTCTTGTAATCCCAGTACTGGAAGGCTGAGACTGGAGGATCCGGGTTTGCGGCCAGCCTCAGCTGCTTAATGAGGCCCTCCGCAACTTAGTGAGACCCTGTTTCAAAATAAAGAATAAAAAATAGGGCTGGGGGTATAGCTCAGAGGTAGAATACCCAGGTTCAATCCCTAGTAGCGCAAAAAAAAAAAAAGAATGTAAAGAGAGCCTACAGAATGGAAGAATGGAAGAAAATTCTTACCAGCTATTTTCTGGCAGACAACTAATATCTAGAATATAAAAAGAGCTCAAAAAAGTTAACACCAAAATAATCCAATAAAAAATGGGCAATCAAGCTGAATAAAGAGTTTTTTCTTATCAAAAGAAGAAATACAAATGGCCAAAAAAAATGTGAAAAAAAATGCTCAATATTATTAGCATTCAGAGAAATGCAAATCTCCCAGCTCAAGCAAAGTGGACCAGCTTGTACCTCACAAAGATGTATGATTACAATGCACCAATAAAATTTAAAAAAGCAAAGATAAGTGGAGACATTTTAAATTATGTTTGAAGAATCATTACTGGCTCAGCATGGACTGCCTCACTATCTCAAGTTAAAAACCTCAAAGGGGACCCAGTCATGGGGAAGTTCTTTCCTGTTTCCTGTGAGTTTTACCTCCAAGGGCCTTACAAAGATCTCACTGTGAAATTTTTAAAAAGTCCCTTCATGCTTCTAGTAGGAGGAAAAAAGGAACCATTTGAAATATGCAGAGAGCATTCTGTGTTCTCTCTCTCTCTCTCTCTCTCTCTCTCTCTCTCTCTCTCTCTCTCTCTCTTTTTCTCTTGGTCTTTCTCTCTCGGTCTTTCTCTCTCTCTAGTACTGAGGACTGAATCCAGGGGCATTCTACCTATGAGCTACATCCCCATCCCAAGTCCTATTTATTTTTTACTTTGAAACAAAGTCTCACTAAGTTTCTGAGGGCCTTGTTAAGTTGCTGAGGCTGGCCATGAACCTGATGATCCTCCTGTCTATGCCTCCCAAGTACTGGGATTACAGGTGTGCGCCACCACACCCAGCCTAGAACATTCTGTTCTCTTAATAAAAGTCTAGGAACTATTTTACTAGTGCCTGAAGACTAGGGTTTCTCTCCAACCTAACTAACCTGGGGAAGGAAAATATCCACAACTCATCATTCTCTGTCTAGCGATAATTCTCCCACTTCATGGGGAAGTGAAAAACCCAAAACACTAAGAGCTTGTAATAAGACCATGGAAACCTCGCCTCCTTCTGCAGGTTACCACCCTATCAGCAGGGCTTGTGTATAAAAGCAGGGATTGTAAACCTCAGCTCCTATTTATGGAGCATCTAGGAACACAAAATGACAAAAGGGAAGAGCAAAACAAAGACGAGAGAGAGAGAGAGAGAGAGAGACTGTATCCTCTGACCCTACAGCTACAGTAAACACAGCTTAGATTCTAACCATGGAAACATAAAACCTCACACTAAAATCCAATCTACATTTCCTGTTACCAGTTATATCATGTTCAGCTTGCAGCAAAAAGTTCAGGGGATATAATCTTAGTCTTCTCAGGCTGCTGTAACAAAATGGCACAAACCTGGTAGTTTATAAATGACAGAAACTTATTGCTGGGAAATCCAAGATCAAGGCGGCAGCAGCTTCAGCATCTGGTGAGGGCTACTTCTTGTTCATAGACGGTGCCTTTGCACTGTGCCCTGAAATGATGGGAGCTGTGAGGGATCTCTCTGGGTCTCCTTTTATAGGGCACTAATCCCATCCATGGAGACTCCATTCTCATGACCAAACCTCTTTTAACATCATCACATTAATGACTAGGTCTTATTCAACATATGAATTTCCTTCCTTCCTTCCTCCCTCCTTTCTCTTTTTCTTTCTTCTTCTTCTTTTTTTTTTTTTTTGTTTGTTTGTTTGTACTTGGGATTGAACCCAAAGATATTTCTAACACTAAGCTACACCCTCAGTCCAATATTTTTATTTTTATAGCAGGGTCTCACTAAGTTACTGAGGGCCTTGCTGAGTTGCTGAGGCTGGCCTCAAACCCAAAATCCTCCTGCCTCAGCCTCCCAAGTGTTTTTAATGATTTCATCAGTAAATTGGACATGGCTGAGGGAACTATTAACAATGCTTATGAATTAAGTGGTAGAAAGAATTTCATTATTGGGGATTGGAAGGAAGACTTTTCACATTACATTTATGTTGTCTTTTTTTTTTTTCTGACATCAAATGTGTTTTTCATCCATGTGTAGTGCACACCTGTAATCCCAGTACTTGGGAGGCTGAGAAAGGAGGATCTCAGGTTTGAAGCCACTCTCAGCAACTTAGTAAGACCTCCTTTCAAAATAAAAAGGGTTGAGGGTATAGCTCAAAGGTAAAATGCCACCTGGGTAGTGCACATTTGTAATCCTTCCACTTGGGAGTGTAAGGGTTAAGGGGGACCCAGGAATCCCATCGGAGGCCGGAGGAACAGAGTGATAGAGAGGGAGAAAGTTTATTGTTCCTGAGTACAAAGGGAAACAACCAGTATTTATAGGTAGGGTAGGCAGTGGTCTTGCAGGGCCAGGGCTTCATAGGGTGGGATGAAGGGGAGGAAATTGGAGCCGGCCAGGGGTGATAGGCTGGCTGGTTCTTGGGCACAGGAAGGTACCACCAGCTGACCAGCTGATGCCCGGAAGAGAAGCCAGAATTGTGCCATGTTGGGGTGTTTTATAAGGATTCTGTTCCAACAAGGAGACTGAGACATGAGGATTACAGATTCACAGCCAGCCTCAGAAACTTAAGTGAGGCCCTCTGCAACTTAGTGAGACCCTGTTTCAAAATAAACAACAAAATAGGGCTGGGGGTGTAGCTCAGAAGTAGAATGTCCCTGGCTCAATCCCCAATACAATAAAAAAAAAAAAATAGAATGCCAGCCTGGCATGGTGACGTTGTAATCCTAGTAGTTAGGAGGCTGAGACAGGAGGATTCCAGGTTTGAGGCCAGCCTCAGCAGCCCAGCAAGACCCTTTTTTGAAATAGAAAATAAAATAGAGATGAGGGTATAGGTCAGAGATAGAATACCCCTGGGTTCAATTCTCAGTAACACACACACACACACACACACACACACACACACACACACACACACACTAGAATACCTCTGGGATCAATCCAATGTGTTTTCCAACACCAACTCCTTTTTTAAAATAATGAAATGGAAGACCATTAGACTGAGGTGGCTCTACATCTGGGTTACTATGTAAGCAAAATGAAAGCTAACTCCTAACTCCTTTAAAAAGCTAATTTAAAACAAAAATTAAGCTCAACCAATCACAGGTAGCCAACTGGATATTAGTTATATTATCTTGAACGTACTATCAGGGCACTCCAATTGCTCAAGCTTTAACTGATCAAATAATTTCTTCCCTTTGGTTTCTCATTCATGAATCTTTGCTCAAATAAATCTTTAGAGTTTTGATGTGACAAAGTGTACCCTTTCATATCAGACATCAACTGGGTGTTCAACAATTTCTTTTTTTGTTTGTTTGTTTCTAGGTTTCTGTTGTTGTTTGTTTGCTTGTTTGGACAGTGCTGGGGATTGAACCCAGGGATTCACCCACTCTACCACTGAGCTGCATCTCCAGTCCAATTCAATTCAATTCTGGTAGTAACTACTCTGAATTAGTACAGACCCCACAGATCAAGGTCTCAGGGCCACTTTGGATGCCAGCCACAAATGGTATCTCTAGGCTACCTACACCTCTGCTCAGGTGACTACAAATTCAAGAATTCACACTCCACCCCCGCATCCTCCATTTAATAATTCACTAGAATGATTCACAGAACTTAGGAAAACACTTTAAATATGTTTTCCAGTTTATTAAAAAAGATACAACAAGAGCCGGGCGCGGTGGCGCACGCTTGTAATCCCAGCATTCGGGAGGCTGAGACCGGAGGATCCGGGTTCGCCGCCAGCCTCAGCTACCTAGTGAGGCACTCCGCAACTTAGTGAGACTCGGTTTCAAAATAAAGAATAAAAAATAGGGCTGAGGGTGTAGCTCGGAGGTAGAATGCCCCTGAGTTCAATCCCCAGTACCGCAAAAAAAAAAAAAAAAGATACAACAACTGCTGGGTGTGATGGCACATGCTTATAATCCCAGTGTGTGGGAGGTTGAGACAGGAGGATTGCAGGTTCAAAGCCACTCTCAGCATCTTAGTGAAACCCTGTTTCAAAAAATAAAATACATCTGAGGCTATAACTCAGAGGTAGAATGCCCCTGGGTTCAATTCCTGGTACCAATAAATAATATAAAGTAAAACAAAAGAGATACAACTGAGGAACAGCCAAATGGAAGAGATTTATAGGGCAAAGTATGAGAGAGTAACACAGGACTTCTAAACCTTTTCCAGGTACATTACCCTTGTGGTACCTCCATGTTTTTATGAGCCCAGGAATTCTCTGGACCCCAAAGTTTAAAGGTTCGTTTGGAGGATCCATTACAAAGGTATGACTGATTAAATCACTGGCCACTGGTAACTGAACTCAATCTCTGGCCCTTCTTCTCCTCCCTATGAGGTGGGGAAGGGAGTTCAGAAAGTTTCAACCATCTTTGCTTTGTACTTGATAACCCCAAACCTGAATCTAAGAGCCCCTGTCAAGAGTTATCTAATTAGTATAGAAAAGACACCCATTACTAAAGAGATTCCAAGAACGTTGGGGGTCTCTGGTCAGAAACAGGGGCCAAAATCAAATATATTTTTATTGTACCACAAAACCTTATGGTAATATTTGATTTTTGAACCCCACAAACATAATAGCCACTTAAAATTTAAATTATAATTTTGTGTGAGTAGTACGGGGGATTTAACTCAGGGGCATTCTACCTCTAAAATACACCCTCAGCCCTTTTAAAATTTTTTCTCTTTTTTGAAAGAGTCTCACTAAGTTACTGTTCACTGACCTCTAACCTGTGATGCTCCTGTTTCAGTCTCCCAAGTACTGTGATTACAAGCATACAACACCATGCCCGGCTTAAATTCTAAATTGGTATGTACTTGCTATGCACTGAATTCTGGATCTTCCCTTACCTGACATTTTCTGTTTGTTTGTTTGTTTGTTTGTTTGTTTGTTCAGTGCTAGAGATTAAACTCAGGATCTTGCATTTGCTAGGCTACAGCTCTACCACTGAGCTACACCTCTAGCCCTGTGTGGTACCTTTATCCACTATCATATCTGAAACTCTTGCACAATATCTGCCATGAGAGCTCCAACTGGGAAGATCTGCCTTGTTACAATTTGGATCTGCAGTTTCCCTCAAAGGCCCAGGTATTAAAGGTTTGGTCACCAGTTTGTGGTGCCACTAGGAGGTGGTGGAACCTTTAGGAGATGGAACCTAAGTGAAGGAAGCAAGGTCATTGGAGAATACCGTTCGAGGGGACACTGGAACACTGGTTCCTTCCTTTCTTTCTCTTTGCTTCCTGAATGCCGTAAGATGAGCAGCCTCCTCTGCCATGTGCTCCCTGCTGTGATGTTCTGCCTGGCACAGGGCCAAGTACTCATAAACTAAAAGCTCTAAAAAACAATGAGCCAAAATAAACCTTTCCTTCTAAGTTGATTTTCTTAGGTGTTTTGTCACAGTGACAGAAAGCTAACACATGCCTACCAAAAAAAAAAAAAAAAATCTAAAGAGTAACCCATAGATTGTGGCTCTCTTACATTCACACTTGTTCCCGAGGCATTGTCAGCCCCAAAGTGAGCAATGATGCACCCCTGGATAATTTCAAGAGAGTACTATCTGTGTCTACCATTTGGAAAAGAGGAACTGCTTCCTCTACCTGGGGCCACAATTAATAGCAGGTCATCACCCCTTAATGTTTCAATACCTGATCTAACAGATAAGGTCACAGGTAGGAGTATGGCCAAGATTCCAGGTAATGGTTACAACAAAATGTAGTAACTGCTGCCAAAGAATCCTTAAATGTATCTGGGTCAACTCTTGCTAAAAGACCAAGAAGAAGATTCTGGAAGCCACAGAACTGTGGAAGTCAATAAAATAATTGTCAAAGTAGATTAGATCAAGAAAAAGGACTGAGAAAGAAGCCAAGTGTCATTTAGGAAGCAATTATCTGATAACATAAAACTCAGCCCCCTCTTAGGTTTGACATTCATATACATATTAACTATTGTATGGTTGATAAGGTTTGGTGGATTATATTTGCCAAAGGTTATGTGTATTTAAAAAATGAAATAAGCCGGGCGTGGTGGCGCACGCTTATAATCCCAGCATTCGGGAGGCTGAAACTGGAGGATCTGGGTTCGCGGCCAGCCTCAGCTACCTAGTGAGGCATTCCGCAACTTAGTGAGACCCTGTTTCAAAATAAAGAATAAAAAATAGGGCTGGGGGTGTAGCTCGGAGGTAGAATGCCCCTGAGTTCAATCCCTAGTACCGCAAAAAATAAATAAATAAATAAATAAAAATAAAAATAAAAAATGAAATAAAACAATGGAAAGTTTTAGTTCATTTAACAAGTGTTTGCTGAGCAGCTAGTCTGGGGATATGATGATATGCAAAACAGAAATTTTTGCTGCTGTCACGGGGATTAAGAGCTAGAGGAAATGCCAGACATTAATCAAACCACACTAACACTTGTGTAATAGCAAACTCAGGTAAATAAGTGCTTCAAAAAGATAGAAAAAGGCTCTGTAGAAGTTCATATTAAAAAATCCTGATTAAGCAAGTATCCTGAAAAAAATAATCATGAAACGGAGACCTGAAGGATTGTTGGGTTAAATGTCCTGTGTCAGTCAACATTCTCACTTCTGCGAACCAAAAAGCAACTGACCACATGACTTAGAGGAAGATTTACTTGCTCACAGCTTTTGGAGATTTCAGCGTTCAGTCCATGTGAGGCCAGGGTCTGCAGTGCTCAGAAGATGGCAGTAGGAAACAGAGAAATAAGCAAGGGGATTCAAAGACAAAAGCACATTCCTTAAGGCCACAGCCCCAGGAACCCACTTCTCCAACCATATCCCACATGCCTAGGTTACCATCCAGTAAATCCATTACAACGGACTTATCCACTGAGGAGATTACAACCCTCATGGCCTAATTACATCAATTCTGAACATTAATACATGTTGCTCAGGGGACATTCTATATCTAACCATAACATGTCTTGAGCCTTAAAACGAAACAAGTATAAGTTTGGTGGGGCATCTATAACAAAGTACCACAACTTGTGGCTTAGTCTGTTTTGTGCTGCCGTAACAAACTACCACAGTGGTAACTTATCAGCAATAAAAGCTAACTTGGCTCATGGTTCTAGAGACTGATCAGTCTGATATCAAAAGACCACATCTGGTGAGAGGCTTCTTGCTGCATCATAACACGGCAGAAGGCATCACATGGCAGGATGGCGTGCACAAAAGGGCTGAACTGGGTTTCCTAACAAACCCACTCCAACATAATGACAATAACTGATGCATGAAGGCTCTGTTCCCTTAGAGGTCTGTCTCCAGCACTATTGCATTGGGGGTTAAGCTTCCAACATGTGAACTTTGGAGGGCATGTTTAAACCACAGCAAACTGAGTAGCTTAAATAATAGAAGTGTATTGACTCTAAATTCTGGAGGCTAGACATCAGAGGAAAAGATGATGGCAAGATTGTTTCCTTCTGAGTTTGGCGAGTGAGAATCTGTTCTATGTCTCTCTTCTGGATTCTGCTGATCTGTTCCAATCTCTAGTGTTGTTTGACTTGGAGAACTTTGCCTTTAGACTGAATGCTGTCTCCTCCCAAAGATCATGGGTTAAAATCCTGACCCCAAGATGATGGTATTAGGAAGTGGGGCTTTGGGAAATTAATTAGACCATGTGGGAAAATCTCTTATAATGCCCTTATAAGAGTCCTGAGGAGCTGAGCATGGTGTTACATGCCTGTAATCCCAGTAGGTAGTAGGCTGAGACAGGAGGATTGCAAGTTCAAGGTCAGCCTCCACAACTTAGTGAGGCCATCAGCAACTGAGTGAGATCTTATTTCAAAAAAAGAGAGAGAGCCGGGCGTGGTGGCGCACGCTTGTAATCCCAGCATTTGGGAGGCTGAGACCAGAGGATCCGGGTTCGCGGCCAGCCTCAGCTACCTAGTGAGGCACTCCGCAACTTAGTGAGACTCGGTTTCAAAATAAAGAATAAAAAATAGGGCTGAGGGTATATCTCGGAGGTAGAATGCCCCTGAGTTCAATCCCCAGTACCGCAAAAAAAAAAAAAAAGAGAGAGAGAGAGAGAGAGAAAGAAAAGAAAAAAATTAGGAAAAATAGGGCTAAGGGTGTAGCTCAGAGATAGAATGTCCCTGGGCTTAATCCCCAGAACCCCCCCCAAAAAAAGTGTCCTGAGGGAGCTCCCTCACCCCTTCTACCATATGAAGACACAATGAGAAAGAGGCCCTCATCAGACATTAGATCTGGTAGTGCCTTGATCTTGGACTTCCCAGCCTCTAGAACTGTGAGGAGTTCTGTTGTTTAATGATATTTTTGGTATATCAACACAAAGATTCTGAGACACCTTTCATCTTCACAAGGCATCCTTCCTGTGTATAGTCCTGTGTTACATTGTCCCTTTTTATAAGGACATTATCACATTTTATTAGGAGCCTTACCTAATCTAGTATGGCCTCATCTTTACTATGTCTCATATCTGAAATATCTCTGTCTCCAGAGAAGATCACATTTTGAGGTACTGCTGGTAAGACTTCAGCACATGGATTTTTGATGGGTTATGCTTTGACCCATAATATTTGGGGAAGCGACAATGGTAAGCAAAGAGTGTTCCAAATTCACCTCCTGACTTAGCTAGGTTGGTCATGAGAGAGAATACAAAGCTTCCACTTGAGAGGGCTGCAAAGTCAATGCCCTCAAAGGAGAGTAGAATTTTATTTATACCAAGAAGAAAGAGGAAGCCATCTGAGAAGAGGCACTGGGTGATCGTGGAGTAGAAGTATAAGGACTACAGTGGAAAGTTTGGGAGGTAGAGAGGTTTGGATTAAGGATCAGGATGTGCAGAACATTTGGGGGATGGTGGGGAGGCAGAGGAAATTGGTCAGGAGTACTTATATTTACGTTGTTGATTGCCAAGAACAGGGAAGAGAAATGTGAAAGGATCTAGATCACCCAGTCTAGAGCCATGTCAGGCTCAATGGACATAATCTGCATTTTCCCAGCCAGAACTGGAGAACCAGCTCCACCAATCACTAGATGTACATGCTTAGGCAAGTTAAAATACCTCGCTAAGCCTCAGTCTTCTCATTCCAGGAATGGGTATATATTTATCACTTAACTGAAGAAGTGTGTGTGTGTGTGTGTGTGTGTGTGTGTGTGTGTGTGCATATATGCACTATTGAGGATTGAAACCAGGGGAATTCTACCTCTGAGCTACACCCCCAGCCCTATCTGTCTGTCTGTCTATCTATCTATCTATCTATCTTCTATCTATCTGGTGCTGGGGGTTGAACTCAGGGGAATTCTACCTCTGAGCTACACCCCCAGCCCTATCTATCTATCTATCTGTCTGTCTGTCTGTCTATCTGTCTCTCTATCTGTCTATCTTCTATCTATCTGGTGCTGGGGGTTGAACTCAGGGGTATTCTACCTCTGAGCTATACCCCCAACCCTGTTTTATTTTATTTTTTATTTGGAAACAGTGTCTCGCTAAATTGCTGAGGTTAGCTTCAAACCTGTGCTCCTCCTATCTCAACTTCCCAAGTCCTGGGATTATAAGCATGCACTACCACACCCAGCTGTGGAGGAAGTTTTGCAGATGGTTATGAGTATCTTTACTGAAGACCTGAGGATTGTCATGCCCTGTGCAAATTCTGAAATCTCTCGGATCTTCTATGTTCTGGTTTTAAAATTGGCATAATAATCACTTATAAAAGATTAAAAAACAATTTGTTAAAATCTTATGCAAATGATTTGAAAAATATGACTAATTTTTCCTACACTGAGATCATAAATGGTGACTTGTGGGGGGCCAGTGTCTCATTATTGAAGTAGCAATTTATAGCTAAGCAGCAGCAGAAGGCTAAAATGATCCATGCAGTCATGCCTTACAGTTGGGGTGTTAATATGAAATCATGCTCAGCTTAATGTAGATACAGATGGCTATCCATAGATTAACA